>PVIH01004838.1:0-133505 GCA_004025045.1 Sigmodon hispidus
TAATGACCGCTTCAATTTCCTTAAGGGTTATAGGCCTGTTTAGGTAATTAATCTGATCTTCATTTAATTTTGGAAGATGGTGCCTGTCCAGAAAGCTGTCCATTTCTTCCAGGTTTTCCATTTTTGTGGAATACAGATTTTCAAAATATGACCTGATAATTCTCTGTATTTCCTGGGGGTCTGTTGTTATGTCCCCCTTAATGATTATGTTTTAAAGAATTAAATATAAAAGGATACAAACCACATTATAAACTTTGGAATGTTTTCAATATAGATTATTTATATGTACATATCATTAATTTTTGAGAGAGTATCTCATTATATATTTCTGGTTGGACTACATTTTGCTATGTAGATCAGGTTAGCACTAACTCACAGAGATCCATCTGACTGCCTACAGAGTGCTAGAATCAAACTCATGTACCACCATGCCTGACCTATAATATTAATCTTAACTAACAAATTGTATATTTTGGTCCCAGATGTAATTCCCTTAGTCTAAGGCCACTGATTCATTGTTTATATGTTATAGCATCCACAAATTGCTCAGAGTGACTGCATCTCATCTCATCATACCTACAAGCTCTTCTTTCTTTGAAGAACAAACATTCAGTTTTGAGTTCTTTGTACTTTCCTTGCCTGGGAGTGTGTTTGTGTGTGTGTGTGTGTGTGTGTGTGTGTGTGTGTGTGTGTGTAACAACTAATAGTTCAGTACTAGGCCAGGCACCACATCTGGAATGAGAGAAAAAAAAGTAGACTACTACCCTGCTTATTTGGCACCCATCACTGTCTAGAATATTTGTAAACTGAAGTAAATAAAGAAGCCTCCAAGTACAGCCATTCTTTCCTAAAATAAATGTGAAAATGCAATGTTTGACAAGTTTTTCTTTTTTTCCTTGACATTTTCATTATGAATAAAGTCATATTTTTTATCCATATATCCACTTGTTCAAACTCACTTCCCCCTCCCAGTCACTCCTCTTCTCCCCATCACTTTATCTCCTCCTCAGCAAGGGCAGGAAGTCCCAAGTTCCCAAGGTGGCTTAGTTCAGCATCCACTCCAGGCAGATCTGCTTTCCTTATTCCAACATCAAGACTGGGTCAGGTGTTCCTTTGGTGGGAATGGGCTCCAGGGTGCCAGGCCAAAGTGTTTCAGATCCCAAGCTGTTCAGTGGTTGTGGTCTGCAGCATGGACATGCTTTGCTTTGCTTTTTGTTTAAAGCCCCTAATGAGTGAGTATATATTTTAGAGATCAGTCCTCTGTCATTTGTAGGGTTGGTGAAAATATTTTCCCCATTATGTAGGCCATCATTTTGACTTATTGACAGTGTCCTTGGCTTTACAGAAGCTACTCAGTTTCAGGAGGTCCTAGTTATTGATTGTTTTTCTTAGTGTCTGTGCTACTGCTGCTATATTTAGGAAGTGTTCACCTGAGCCAATATGTTGAAGGGTATTTCTCACTTTCTTTTCTATCAAGTTTAAAGTGGCTGAGTTTACGTTGAGGTCTTAATTCACTTGGATTAGAGTTTTGTTTAGGATGATAGATTTGGTTCTATTTGCATTTTTCTACACACTGCCATCAAGCTATGTTAAACACAATTTGTTAAAGATGCTCTCTTTCTTCCATTGAAATTTTTTGGCCTCTTTGTCAAAGATAAGGTGTTCATAGATTTTTGGGTTAATGTTGGGATCCTCAATTTGACTCTACTGATCCACAATTTGGTTTTTAATGACAGTGTCAGACTGTTTTTATTACTGTAGTTCTATCGTATAACTTGAAGTCAGAGATAGTGATTCCTTCTGAGGTTATTTTGTTCAGTAAAATTGTTTTGGCAATCCTGGCTTTCCAGTTATTCCAAATAAAATTGAGTATTGTTCTTTCAAGGTCCATAAAATATTGTGTTGGGATTTTGATGGGAATTGCATTGAATCTGTAGATTGCTTTTAGTAGGATTGCGATTTTTACTATGTTGATCCTACCTATCCAGGAACATGGTAGATCTTTCCATTTTCTGATATCCTCTTCAATTTCTTTTTTCAGTGATTTAAGTTTTTGTCAAATAGATCTGTTACTTCTTTGGTTATAATTACTCCAAGGTATTTAATGATATTTGGAGATATTATAGAGGGTGATGCTTCCCTTATTTCTTTTTTAGCCCTTTTATCTTTATTATATAGGGGGGGATACTGATTTCTTTGTGTTAATCTTGTATCCTGCTACATTGCTGAAGGTGTTTATCAGCTATAGAATTTCCCTGGTAGAATTTTGTGGATCACTTATGTATACAATCATATTATCTGCTAATAGAGATAGTTTCATTTCTTCTTTTCAAATTTGCATCCCATAATCTCCGTGTGTTTTCTTATTTCTTTAGCTAAAACTTCCAAAAATATATTGAATAGATAAGGGGAGAAGAGGACATCCTTGTCTAGTTCCTGATTTTAGTGGGATTGTTTTGAATATTTCTCCATTTAGTTTGATGTTGGCTGTCAGCTTCTTGTAAATTGCCTTTATTATAGTTAGATATTTTCCCTGTATTCCTGATCCCTCCAGGACTTTTATCATGAAGGAGTGCTTCTAAAGACAGCTTCAATTTTCTTTAGGGTTATAGTTCTATTTAGGTATTTAATCTGATTTTGATTTAATTTTGGTAAATGCTACCTGTCCAAAAAGCTGTCCATTTCTTCTAGGTTTTCCATTTTTGTGGAGTATAGATTTTTCAAAGAATAACCTGATAATTCTCTGGATTTCCTGGGGGTCTGGTGTTATGTCATTTCTCATTTTGTTGATTTGGATACCGTTCGTCTGCTTTTTGATTAGTTTGGATAAGGGTTTATCTATTTTGGTGACTTTTTCAAAGAACCAACTCTTTGATTCATTGATTCTTTTTATTGTGCTTTTTGTTTCAATTGTATTGATTTCAGCTCTAAGTTTGATTATTTCCTGCTGTCTACTCCTTCTAGGTGAGTTTGCTTCTAATTGTTCTAAGGTTTTCAGCTGTGCTGTTAGTTCTCTAGTGTGGGATTTCTCTAGGATTTTTATACAGGCATCTGGTGCTAAAAATTTTCCTCTTAAAATTGTTTTCATTGTGTCCCATAAGTTTGGATATGTGGTAGATTCATTTTCGTTAAATTCTAGGAAGACTTTGATTTCTTTCTTAATTTCTTCCTTGACTTAGAGGTTGTTCAATTGAGTGATGTTTAGTTTCCAAGAGTTGGTAGGCTTTCTGTGATTTTTGATGTTATTGAACTCTAACTTTAGGCCCTGGTGGTTTGATACAATGCAAGGGATTATTTTCATTTTTTGTATTTATTGATTTTTGTTTTATGACCAATTATGTGGTAAATTTTACAGAAAGTTTCTTGTGGTGCTCAGAAATATGTATATTCCTTTGTGTTTGGGTGGAAGCTTCTATAAATATCTATTAAATCCATTTGCATCATAACCTCTGTTAGACTCCTTATTTCTCTGTTGAGACTTTGTCTGGTTGACCTATCCAAGGGTGAAACTGGAGTATTGAAGTCTCCCACTATTAGGATTTGAGAATTCACGTGGGCTTTGAGGTTTGGTAGTGTTTCTTTTACATAGATAGGTGCCCTTATATTAGGGGCATAAATATTCAGGATTGAAATCTCATCTTAACCAATATTTTTTGAGATGAATGAGTAATGTCCATCCTGGTCTCTCTTAACTGATTTTAGTTTGAAGTCTACTTTGTTAGATGTTAGGATGACAACACCAGCTTGTTTCTTTGGGCCATTTGATTGGAAAATTTTTCCCCAAACCTTTACTGTGAACCTGTGTCTGTCTTAAGGTTGAGGTATATTTCTTGTATGCAGCAGATAGATGGCTTCTGTTTTTGTATCCATCGTGTTAGTGTGTGTCTTTTTATAGGTGTATTGAGTCCATTGATATTCAGGGATATTAGTGACCACTGATTGATATTTCCTGTTATTTTTGGTGGTAGCTTGTATGTATTTCCTTTCTTTGGGCTTTTCTTCTTTGGGTTATTGATTGTTTGTGGTTTCATGGGTGTATCTGGGATCCTTAGGTTGGAGTTTTCTCCCTAATGCTTTCTGAAGGGCTGGATTTGTGGATAGATATTGGTTAAATCTGACTTTGTCTTGAAATATCTTGTTCACTCCATCTATGATGATTGATAGTTTTGCTGGGTATAGTAGTCTAGGTTGGAAGCCATGTTCTCTCAGTATCTGTATGACTTCTAACCAGGACCTTCTTGCTTTCATTATTTCCATTGAATAATCAGTTGTTATTCTGAAGGGTCTGCCTTTATAGGTAAGTTGGCCCTTTTCTTTTCCAGCTCTCAAAATTTTTTCTTTGTTCTGTATGTTTTGTAGCTTGATTATTAAGTGGCAAGCAGACTATCTTTTTTTTGGGGGGGGGTCAAATCTTTTTGGTGTTCTGTAAGCTTCTTGTATCTTTATAGGCATCTCCTTCTTTAAGTTGGGTAAGTTTTCTTCTGTGATTTTATTGAATATATTATCTGTGCCTTTGAGCTAGAATTCTTCTTCTTCTATTCCTCCTATTCTCAGGTTAGGTCTTTTCATGGTGTCCCAAATTTCCTGAACATTTTGTGTTATGGCTTTTTTGGTTTTGGGGTTTTCTTGAATGATTTCTGCTATTGAATCTCCCATTCCAGAGATTCTGTCTTCTATCTCTTGAATTCTGTTGGCTATGTTTATAACTGTAGTTCTAGCTCTTTTTTTCAGATTTTCTATTGCCACCTTTGTCTCATTTTATGCCCTTTTTTATACTTCTGTTTAATTTTTAGTTCATGGAATGTTTCAATTGTTGGTCTTCCTTTTCTTGATTATCTTTGTTTTCTTTCAAGGATTTGTTCATCTCTTCCAATTTTTTTATATTTTCTTCTATTTCCTTAAGGGAATTTTTAATATCTTCTTTTAAGGCTTCTATAATCTACATAAAAGTGTTTTGCTGTTGTTTCCTTCTGTTTCTTCTTCATTGCTCTGTTTGTGTCTTGGTGTTGTAGAATCACCAGTTTCTTCTGGTGTTGCCTTGTTCCTCTTTATGTTGTTTTTATGTATTCTTGCACTGGCATCTACCCATGGCTTCAATGGTTCACACTTAGTCATCTCCTAGTCAGTTGTCGCTGGAGGGCTTGTGTGTTTCCTGTCTGCTCTGAGCAAGGGGTCTGCATATTCTCTGACTTTGCTCTGTACAGGTTCCTGTAATTCTAAGGGGCCTGAATGTCTATGATTAAGGAGCTCACCCTGAGGGCAGGGCTCTGTCATGGGAGGTCCCTTCTTTTAGGGGTCACTGGGGAAGGCCTTTTCCACCTAAAACCTAGGGCTTGTCTTCTAGTGTTTGAGATCAGAATTTTAGGTGTGACCCTAGCCCGAGGAGGGATTCTCTGGACAGGTGGCCAAGGGGCTGGAATTTGTTCACCTCTGATTTCACTCTGGACAGGAGTCTGAGTTTCAAAGTTATCAGACTATCTCTGATGATGCAGTTGGCCCTGTGGAGGCAGTGCCAGGCTGTGGGAGGTCCTTTCTATTAGGGGTGGTTGGGTGAGGCCCCTCTCAGCTAAAGCCTAGGGTCTGTCTGTTAGCAAGAGCCTGAGATCAGAACCTTGGGTGTGACCCCTTCCCCAGAGAGGGATTCTCTGAATGGGCAGCCTCATCTTTATCTTTCAGTAGAACAGTTAATATAGGTGATATCTCATAATTGCACAAGAGTAGTTAGAATTCATTTTTTCCAAGAAATTGCTATTGAAAGATAAGTTATTATTTAATGCTGAGGTGGTTTTGTTCTAATCACACACACATTTCTTATCAAGAAGAAAAGTTTGGAACAAAAGCTTGGGACATTGGTGCCCAAATGTTCAATCAAAAGGCTGAGTTAGAAAGCTAGACATGGTATGTACTCACTCATAAGTGGATTTTAGGCATAAAGCAAAGAATAACCAGGCTGCAAAGCACAATCCCTTAACAGCTAGGTAAAAGGAGGAAATTAAGAAACACATCCAGAGATGCCCCTGGAACAAGAAATAGAGAAATTCTCCTTAGTAAATTAGGATTGTAACAGGGAGTGAGCAAGGGGAGGTGGGAACAAATCCTGACAGAAGAAGATGTTCGAGTGAGAGGAGCAACAGACAGGAAGAAAAAAAGAAATGGATATCTTGATAGAGGGTTGGAAAGAAACCAGGTGCTAAAGAAACCTACAAGAACCCACAAGATGTTCCTGGATAGGATTCCAACCAATAGTGGAGAAGATGCCTAAACAAGATTTCCCCTATAATCAAATGAATGACCACCCTGATTGTCGTTATAGAACTTTCGTCCAGCAATGGATGTAGGCAGAAGTGGAGATCCATAGCTGAGCACCAGATCGAGCTCCTGGTCCAGCTGAAAAGAGATGAAAGAAAGAGTATATGAACAAAGGGGCCAGGATCATGAGGAGGAGACCCACAGAGACGTCTGACCACTGCTATTGGGAGCTCACTGAATCAGAAACAATTGCTTGGGAACTTTTAAGGAAAGGAACTAGATCCTCTGAAGGTGGATGACTATTGAAGGGCAAATGGCGTGGGCAGTATGTGGAACGTCGTTGAGTAGGATCAGAGTGTGTTCCTGGTCCATTCCCTACAGAAGAACACCTAACCCAGCCTTAATACTAGGATGAGGGACTTGGACCTATCTCAGCTGGACATGCCAGACTGAACTGATACACGTTGGGACTTCTTGCCTTCCTTGGGGAATGGATGGAGGGATGAGGCGGGGGAGACTGAGGGGTACTTAGGAATTAGGAAGAAGGAAGGGAGGGGAGCAGAGGTAAATATGGAAAAAGAAAACTTTTAAAAAATAAAAAAAAGGATGAGTTAGTTACATGACAAATGCTAAGTTCTTTCATGTGAAAGAGGTACAGGGTACACTAGAAATCTTTCTGACAGATGCATATATAAAAAATTTTTCATTTTATTGATGTGTGTGTATGTGTATGTGTGTGTGTGGTGAAGGTACACATGTTCCACAATGCATGGGACCAAGTACTTTTACCTGCTGAGCCCTTAACATTCTTTATTTGTTTTGTATACAAATTTTATGCTTGATATAATATAATCCACTGTGTCAAACTGCTTCATTTTTCATGATTGTAGGATGAGAGAGGAAAAGGAGGATTAAGGTAAGTGAAAAACGTCTCAAGAGATAGTTTCAGCCTTCCTGTGTGTGAGTGTGCTTGTGACCTATATTACCTTGCACCACATCCCAACAGACACATTCCTTTTTCTTGATCCGTATCAGTCTAAAATGTCCCATGCTGTCTTGACCTAATTTTTGTTTTTGTCGAGTCATTTCAAAACTGCATGTTGAATACTTGTTTTGTTCTATACTACGTATAAAGAACTGAAGTTGTAGTGAATAATATAAACATAATCCTCGCTTGAAGTACTCACTTCTCTGTTTTATAAATGTTTACCATCCTTTAAGTCTTAGCTCCAAGTCATCCTGTTTGATATCCCCTCCACCTCAAGGTCCCTCCTTTTATTTTCCCTTTAAGTTTCAGTTATGAGAAACCAATTCATTACAGCAAGACACTACTTCTTAACACCAACATATTATGCTAAATATATAATTTTTATATACATCAGGGGCTAGAATTGAACAGATATGACTTTGAATCTCACCTCATAATTATGTATCTGATCTAGAACAAGGCTTTTGCTTTTTCTGAGCTGGGATATATGAACTAACTGTGATAGTTAGTTAAACATGCTGAAAAAGGTAGCACCAATTTAATTGTGTTGAAAGCCTTGTACACATAGACACAGACACAGACACACACACACACACACACACACACACACACACGTACAGCTTAGGACATATTATGGCTCACAATATCTGTGCCTAAATGTTTGGTATTATTTTGGTTACTTATTAATGTAAATTTTATTTATTTGATTATTTGCCTTGGTGTTTGCCTGGAACTGGAACTACAGACAGTTGTTAGCAGCCATGTGGATGCTGGGAATCGAACTCCCATCCTCTGGAAGAGCAGTTGGTGCTCTTAACTGCTGAGCCATCTCTCTAGCCCCATAAATTTTATTTAATCATCTTATGACATTAAAATATTAGGGATAATTATTCTTCCAATGAATTTGAAGAAAGGAAAACATATACTTCAACTTATTTGTTTTGAAGTCTCCCAGGAGGTTTATGATAGGGCCATGATTAGCAGCTAAATTCCCATCACATAGTAAAAGAAACTGAAATTACAGTAAGAGACTATAATAAACTTTCACTAAAATTTGTGTTGTCTTCCTGACTGGTTTCTACTGACACAATTAAGTTGATTAATCATACCTTCTTAATAAAATAACTAAATTCCACACCTTTTATTAACATGTGATGTGCACCACAGACATTCCTGGAACATTGTCCATTCCTTACCACATGCATTCAATACAGGCTTAGGAAAGCTAGAGCTCACACATGGATTGAGAATTTGTTGGTTTCCTTTACTATGTAATAGCCAGTAAGAGAGCAAAGTCTAATATATGGCAGGTCCTTGATGCAGCCATACAAAATGAACAGAGTATTTTCTCAATTTTTAGTAACTGAAAATGTTATGTCCTTATTTATTTGCCTTGGTTTGTGTGAAAATGTCATCTACCTGCCTGATTATTATAATCATGCAGCTTACTTAAGATGCATCTTATTGTGAAGACAGAAGATGGGAATGAACTGGCTTGGCCAGGGTTTTAGCTTCCCTATTACAAGCCTGGAATGTGGACAAACTTTCATTTCATACAAGGTTGGACTTGAATGTTAGTCTTCACAAATCACATCCTGCATTGAGAGGTAATTTTCTAAGAGAGTAGAAAAGCCTAGTCCTTGAGGGCAAACTCAGCTACGTTTTTCTAGTTTCTTTACAGATGAAAAATTTACATAGAGGTATCATTTTTCTTAAATCAAGAGAGGGAGAAATAGTGCATCGAAAAGTAAGTGCATTTAAAAGAGAGCAGGAAAAGATGGCAGTCTTTAGTGATGAGCAATGCATAGTCATGATCATGGTGATTCTACTCGTATATCTTGTTATGTTATTTTTGTAGCTATAGTATTTTTTCTACATCCATATCCCTAAGAAAGGACTTATTATTGTTTCTTTAGACTTTATTATATACATGAGTTTATTAATTTAAAGATGTAATCCCTTGCTATTTGTTTGTTGTTTGCTTTCTATCCAACATTCACAAAACTCCTGAGACATCAGAGACGAGTGAGGCACAGTCATTTCCCTCAAGGAATTCAGAGCCTGTGGGGGTAGACAAGGGCAAACAGATGAATTATTAAGTAACATAGTTGTGTATTATTACTAAGATGGAAGCCAAATGCTGTGGGAGTTCAGTTCTTTCTCTCTAGAGTATCTGATTTATCATCTTTATCTCTAATTCTAAGGGGAATGCAAAGTTCTCTCATTAAATGATTTCAAGCTTCAGAGAACAGGCCAGAGAGAGATTTTTTGGCAAAGGGTATGCCTTGCCACTGTCACGGAAATAATACTGAGAGGCTGCCTACACCATCTTTGTCCAAGGCCAGTCTGGCTAATATTTCAAGTCTTCTAAAAAAATTAACAACAAACTATCTGGCTCAAAGGAAAGCATTCCCATTAATTAGTATCCCTAAACAGAGTACACAGTCATTGAGAACATCTGTGTAGATGCAGATAGCTCAATAGGGAGGTAGATCTGCTCTTTGAGACTGCTTCTTAAAACAATCATCTTGCCCAGTGGAGCAAGTATAATTGAAACTAAGCTAAGCGTCTAAAGGAAAACAGTTCCTATAAGTACTCAAAACCCAAGAACCTGCTGACTTTTTCCCAGTAAAAATGAATGCATTCTGAAATAATAATTTATATGTCACAAGGATACATTTGCAGATGGGAAAAACGTGACAGAGGCATAGCCAATTCCTGTTGAACACCAGAAAAGCCTCTTGGAATTAGGCCCTATACCTCGAGGCTTAGGAAGTTTCATGCTTGTCTGACATAACAATCAAAAGATGTGAACATTGGAAAGGCACATGATGATGACAAACATACCTGTAAGCCTAGTCCTGCGTGCTGAGACAGGAATACCACAAGTTCAAGACTGGGCTAATCTATACAGCCAGACCTTATTTCAAAATAAGAAGAGGTAAATAAGTTAGCCTATTAACAAAATAACTGTTAAGTAACACACATTGTCTCTAATACATAAGAGAATGTGCAAAGAAATTGCAAATTGTGTAATAATGAGCTTCTTGAATGTTAGAGTTGGTGACAGCATTGTTTTCTCATGAATGTCAATGTCATGTATGGATATAAAGTCTTCATAACACCATCAATAGTTTAAAAATAGTTTGAAGCAGTAATGTACAGTACATTGGAATCTTATTTATTTTAAGCTTACTTATACCTACGTTAAACATTTTTGGACTCTCCACACTAAATAAGAAATAAAAACCTAAGAAAAATGAAATAATCAAAACATTTTAGTTCCATTATAAAATTGAGATTACAGGAAAAATTTATGCTCCTCCAATTGGAGAGGCAAAAGGAGGATACAAGGAATCATAAATCCCAAACTTTAAGATCATTTTTGTTGTTTTCACATGGAGAGTTAAAGTCTTCATGGGTACCATTCATACCAGCTATCTGCTTAGACTTTTCCCCTCCCTCCCAAGAAAGCCAAATCATGTCCAGACAATGAAGATCAAAGAAAACTCCTTGATGTTTACATCAGATGGAGAGGAAAATAACTATGTTAAAATATGCAGGAACACTGGGTTCTTATAGCAAAGCTCAACTTCAACAACAACAAAATGTGATCCTCAAACCTAAGCCTGGGAGAAGGAAAATAGTCTCTGTAAGTATCAGGTAAGTGGAGCTCAACATGGAGAGGAGGGGGAGTGCATATTTCTAGCTTTGACAAAAGGAGGAAAGAAGAACTGTAGAATGGAAAAGCATCTGAGTAGTTCACATGGTAGAGACACAAGATGCTTAATGGATGCAATCAAATTCTAGACCATAGAATACTTCTCCTTTTCCATATTTATCACTATGGCATTAGAAAGCCCTATGTAGCACTTTTTGTCTAGTATATCATTATTGCCTTTCAACAACAAAAAAAAGAAATACAAATTAAAAGGTCAAAAGACAGAGTTTAGGAAGTGTAGCAAACAATAGGATCAGACTTAGGTAAGGCAGATATTTTAGAATCACCAGACTGTGAATTTAAAATACCTTTATGTTTTTCGGTGCTCTGGATTTTTATGTCACTCAAGACTGTTCTTGAAATCACAATCCTTCATTCTCTTCCCAAGTTCTGGGATTAAAGGTAGGCACCAATGAGACCAGAAAAATGGTTACGATTTATTTACAGTTAGCTTCAATAGACAAAGTAGCCAATGCATAAGCAGAGATGTGCAATGTTAGTGTAGAGATAAAAAACTCTAAGAGCAAGAGTAAAAATGAGAGAGGCACACACACAAAAAAAACTAAATGAAGGCTGCTTTTTTGGGCTTCTTAATAATGCAAACTGGACACAGTTCACGTAAGAATTACACGTTTAAGAATATTACAACAAAAATATTCCAAACTTAAAAATAAAGGGAAAGTAACTAAAAAGAACAATTGAGCATTAAAGAGCATGAGACTAACATACACATATATACATGTATACATATACATATATATAGAAAATATGAGATGGAGAAGAAAGAAAAGAACATAAAAGACATTTATAATAATCATGCAGCAAAATTTCCAAATTACTATCAAACACTAAACTATAGATGAAGCAAGTTCAAAGAGTATTAAATACGATACATGCATTTTTTAAAATAATAGTGACATATATTCAAATGCATATGTTCAGAGGTATAGAAATATGTATAAATATCTTTATACACACACATATGTATATATATTTACATCCCTGGTATGAGTGAAGGTAATGATACAAAAGATGAAAGGAGGGAATTAGGATTGTTTTATTATTATAATGTTGCCACACTGTGCATACAAATTTTTATCCACTAAATAGTGGGCAAAAAGAACAGATGACCGAAAAGAGAAAATGGAACCTTAAAATGATGCACCAAAGTACAGAAGACAGAGAAGGACAGAAAGTGAACAATACAAGCTGTAACCTGTATAATCAGGAACAATACAATACATACTTCTTCATTAGTAACAGCAAGATAATATGCTGATTGGGAAACGATTTGAAAAGATTTTTCAAAATAAGAAATACTTGACACATACAAGTAATTGTTCAAGCTCAACAAATGGATTAAAAACTGAACTTTGCAATCAGTGAGTTTATGTTTTGTTGGATGATTTGACCACTATGTACAAAGACATCTTCAGCACCAGAAAATAGATGGGAGTGGAACAGGGGAGCTGGGACCTTAAATGCCACTGTGTAAATAAACACATACAGGAGTATAAAATGTTTTGCCTGTCATATAGAATTCATAAATTATAAACTAAAATTAAAAGAACATTGAAATACTTCACACAACTATTGGAACTGCAGATTCTGTAACACTGACATTATCAAATATTGATTAAGTTTTTGAGTAGTAGGAGCTGAGTCATTCAGTGCAGGTGGGTGTGAAAAATGGTAATCAGTTTGGAAGGCATTTGATAATTTGTTATAAGATTAAACATTTCTTAGCATGAAATCTAGTAGTGGTGTCTCCAGTGTTTACCTAAATGAGTTTCAAACTTTTGTTCCTAGTAAAACCTGCACATTGACATTTGGAAAGATATATTTATAAATACTCACTTGGCAGCAAACAAGATGTCCTTTAATTGGTGAATAAAACATAGCATATTCGAATAATAAAAGTCAAGGTAGCAGGAACGTGAAGCAGTTAGTACATGCATTTAAGAGGTGCAGAGAGAATGAATGCACACATGCTTAAACATAGCTCACCTTCTCTATTCTTAACAGTTCAAGACTCCAACCTAGGGAATGGGTTTGCCTGCAATATACTGTTTTCCTACAGCAATTAGCATAATCAAGAGTCCCTCTACCAGACATGCTCAGGTTTTCTATGACCTAAAAGAAGAGAGAAGCTATATAATCAAGTTTTATTTCCAGTTATAGCCTTTGTAGTTTTATCTTTATTCATAACTAAACTATCTAAATCAATAGTCTATAGCCATTATCTCTTGAACGTCTTCAGTCCGAACTTCATGCAGTACTTTCTATTCCTGTCTTGTCTATCTTCAGTTCACATAATTTACTCATCTCCCTTCCTCAATGTCCTCTTTTTACTTGCCGTCCATATTGCTACTACACTAATTATAAATATCTTTAAAAATAAATTTCAGGAAATATTTTACAATAGTTTTGTATCTAAGCAGAAATTGTGCAGACAGTACAGACAATTTCCATTTGCTTACTTTTTTTCCCATTCTAAAGAGCTTACAATGCATGGTTCATTTGTTATAATTGATAAAATAATGTTAGCAGTAGATTTTATAATAAAACAATATTTAATAATAAAATAATATTACTTAGTAGATTTTAACTAACTCATGTTTTCTTGATTTTACCTGATTATTTTTTTCATTCTGGGATCGTATATAAGATGCCACATTGAAATTTGTCATGTATCCTTAGGCTTCACTTGGCTGTGGCAAGTTTTATTTATTTATTTATTTATTTATTTATTTATTCCATGTAATTCCGTTTAGAAGGAAGTCCCTCAATATAGCATAAGCCAAATGTGAGGAATGAGCAGTAAGCAGTACTCTAAGTTCTTTTTGCATGGAGCACATACATAACATTTTTAAAGTTCTTTGGCATTTGGTTCTTGACTCTTCCCTACATATTAAATTATTTACTTATATCAGTTTAGAATCATGGGCATTATTCTATTTTAGAGTTATATAATAGTTTAAATGTGCCCACCACTAGTTCATGTCTTGGAAGCTTGGTTCTTTGTGTGGTGATTTTCTGTGAGCTGTAGACCTTCAGAGGTGGTACCTCATGGGAGGTCCTTAAGCCATTAAAGATATCATCTTCAGCAAACAAGGTAGTTTAAATGGAACCCTTTGCTCAACCTTTCAAAGGGATTATTTCAGAAGCTGTGGCTTTGCTCCACTCAATCTCCCCAGTCTCTTCCTCTGGCTTCTTATTTTGGGAAATTATCTCTTCCTTCCAGATATGCTCCAAACCTTACCTTTCACCATGAGATGACATAGCCCTAGGAAGCTCTTCCAGACATCTGAACAATTCTCTTTAGAATTTCAGTCTCCCAAACTATGAGCCAAAGAAATAATTCTTCAAAAATTAGCCTGTGTTGCCTGTCAAATATTTCACCTGGTAAAGTGCTTGCCCCATGTGCCTGATAACCTTAGTTTGATGACAAGAATATTAAAATAATTTGTCTGTGTAATTCTAATAATGAAAGCCATTCTAAGACTAGGGCTATTGCTCAGTGGTAGAACAATTTATTAGTATATATGAGTCCATAGTTTCAATTTTGGATTCTAACCCCATCTCTCTCTAGAGTATAATTTATATGATAATGTAATTTAGTACATGCATTATTGTTTCACTAAAATTTTTTCAATTTTGGCTGTTAAGGTCTCTCTTAATAGGCTTATATAATCCATGTGACATATCCCATCGGTCTCTGTGTGTGCTTCTATGCTAGCACTCTCTTCTTTTCTAGAAACATAACATTCCCTGGGATTGCTGGTCAGTTTTTTGTGTCCCAGAATCAACCACTTTTTAAATGTTTGCTGTCTCTCAGTTTAGGAGCTTGAGATTTTAAGATTCAATGTCTAGGTGCTGATTATATTCTGTGGCTTTTTTTCTAATTATTATTTTTCTAATTTTCCTGGGTTTTTTCCCTCAATATTTGGGTTTTTAAATCTCTGTATTAGTAATATCCTAAGCCCGAGTTTTGCTGTTTAAAGGAATTGTCCTATGCAATGTGTGCTGTTTACCAACATTCCTAGCATCCTCCCACTAGATGGTAGTAGTAACTTCCATCAGTTGTAACAAGTAACAATGTCTCTTGAAGTTTATAAATGTCCTCATGCAGGCAAAATTCACTTGCAACTGATAATGGCAATATTAATTCTTTTTTTAAGTATTGTAATTCTATACCAGATTTGTCTTTTTTTCTATTGTTCATAGTGTTGAAAAAAACTTAGCCATCCACTTTTTTTAAAAAAATTATTATTCCTGAATTTTCATTCAAATATATTTGTATCTTTGATATCTTTTCTAAGGGAAGACAGATAATCCCTATTTTCCTCCTTGATAGTCAGTCCTCTTGGTGCTTCAAATTAAATACATTTAAAGTACATCCCATTGTTAAGAAAAAATTGTACTCTTATTGAAGATTTTAAGGAATAACCAATGCCCCAAAGAACTGACAAATCAAACAGATGGCTTGCTTTACTACAGTGACAGAGTTGTCACTAGTAAATTATTTAGTTCAGTTTTTCAGAGGCAGTGTTGGAAAACTATATCTCTAAAAGAATGCAACTCACTGTTTTCTTCTGCTTAATATCTCTTTTATACTTTGTGTATGTGTGTGTGTATGTAGGTTTTGTCTGTGTTTGTGTGTGTGATTCATTTATTCATGCATCAACATTCAGAGACCAGAGGATAATATCAAGTGTCACATTCTATTGGTCTCTTCCTCCTTACTATTTACTGCTTTTTTGTGGTGCTAGGAGTTGATCTTAGGATCTAATACACGCTAGGTAAGCACTCTCTCACTAAGCTATACTCCTAGGTTCTCTGGAAATAGACAACATACAGTTAAAAAATATCTAAAAACAGGATCTTTCACCTGAAGCTCACAATTTCTGCTAGACTGGCTGGCCAGTGAGCCATTAGGATCATCCATCAGTCTCTGTCTACCTCTCAACCCACACACTCTGTGCTGAGCTTACAGGAACTTGCTGTCACACCCAACTTTCTTATGTGATTGGGAAATATGAACTCAATTTCTCACGCTTGTGGAGAAAACACTTTACATATTGTGCCAGCTTCCCAGCCTGGGTTTTACATATTTAATGTATAAAAAAGTTTAAAGAATATTTCAGTATACATAAAAATTATATAATAGACAACTTTCTGTGACATTAATAAACTTTGATTGTGACACATTTACGCTCATTTGTTTACATGTTATCTGTGGTTTGTTTTCATGTCACAATTTTTAAAGGCTTGTAAGACCTAAACCATTTGCATGTGTTCATTTTGTAAAAAAAAAAAAATAAAATAAAAACATTTCTGACTCTTAGACAAGGGCATGGCAATTATGCACAGCACAATAAGCAGAAAGTGAACTTATATGTTTCCTTGCTTGAAGTCCACTGTGACATCCTAACAGGCCCTACTGGTGGCTACATGTGCTGTAGGCTGTACTGCAATCTGGAAGACTTAGGACTAGGAGACTACCACCTTTGGGTAAAGTAAACAGTCTAGAATGTTTCCTCAGGATCAAACAGTGGCAGCTATGGGGTAGTCACACTTAATCTTCTCCATTGTGTTTGAGATTGATAACTGAAGCAAAGTCCAGAGTGAGGGGATGATTAGGAGCTGCAGTTGGTGTATTAGACAATGACCTGCAGGGGCACTGGACCTCATGGCAGATGTTCCTCAGCTTCCATTGTATTCCTTTCATTCTCTTGATGTATAACTTTTGTTTCAGTTTTCATGGCAAATAATGACTTTCTTCACCCTCTCAGCTAGAAATTCTAAAAAATTAGGATTTTTTCATAGATCCCCTCGTATTTCTAATACCTAATCCATCTCTAAGTCTGCTTTTACATTCAATATCTCTTGTGTACTACAATCTAGATCTGTAATGAGCTCCCCCCCCAAAAAAAAAACCAAAAAAACAAATGTTGAAAGCTTTGTCTCTAGAAAGACACTGTTGGGAGATAGAGAAACCTTCAAATAGTAAAGACTTATGGGACGTTGGGGACATGCCCCTCAGAGGGCATTTTGAGAGGGCCCATTTCTTCTTTCTCTCTCTTGACATCTTGGTAACATTCTGCTTCACCATTGTTCTCAACTGTTCCCAAACTAGAACCTCTCAAATGGAACCAAATTCAATCCATTCTTCTCATTAATTGATTCTCCCAATAGTTCTTTGCCATACTAGTAGAAACTTGACTAACATACACATCAACGTCACATTCTGATGCATTTCTATCACAGTAATCCAAGATGCAGCTACAGCTCACTTCAATTACTGCAAAAACTCCCCTGGGTAGATTTTCAGTTGAATCTATGCATATTGTAGGTCATGCTTCTCATTGAAATCATGCAGATCACTCAATAAATAAAGTTGGTCAGATACCAGTAGGCAAAATAAAAACTGATTTTAATAAAAATTTATTTAATTTCTGTTGAAAGAAAGAGAAACAGCTAGTAATTCAATCCCATTTTTCTATTATTTACTAAGATTTAGCAGTAATCACAGTAACATGTGATATGTGCTAGGGTCGTGCTAAGTGATTTAAATGTATACTATGAGAATTCTAATAATATTTCAAGTCAAACTCATTAATTTATCTATTTTTAAAATGAAACTGATTAAAGGTAGACATACAGATAAGAAATGTAAAGCTGAGTCTCGATCCCAGCACTCTTAAATCTTCATTATGCTTTTTCAGATAAATGTTGAAATTACTTGGATTTAAAAAAATAAAAAGCTATGTAGATATGGGGAATGAAGAAAAGCTTTGTTAAAAGGAGTCAGTTTCTGCCAGGAGCACCATCTTACATTATCATTGTCATTTTTTTCTTTTCCTCTAGGGATATAGTACATTTCAAAAGAACAGGATGGCTCCTAGGTGTCATCTGAAGCAAGGTAACTAGAGAGCCTTGTTAAGGTAAATATAGGAACCTCTATGCCTTAGGTTTCTTTTTGCCTCTTCTACCACAGTCTGGGTGATTTATAAAGATGAAAGATTTATTTCCCACATTTCTGAAGGGAGGACAGGATGCAGTCAACATATGGTATCTGTTGAGAACTGCTGTCTGTTCAGGGACAGTGCCTTTGTACTCGTGCAGCTCTAGAGATAGAAGGAGACAGTCTTTAATGAGCACTTCCCAAACCTCCTGCTCTTGCTCAAGGAGGCTCTGCAATGACAGGAAACATTTCATAGCTTAGAGAAGGCAGGCTGCAGTGTCATAATCTTGCCTTTGTGACAATCTTTGGGTGGGCTTTTTTATCCCTGCCCCCAAAGAGATTTTCCCTGGAGCTAAGTAAATTTTACAGAAGCTAAAATAGCAGCTTCCTAGTTAAACCAGTTTTAGCTTTAGCAAATAGGACTTGCTACATAAAGGGGTATTGGTGGTGGTCACTTTTCAGAAGAGAAGCATAAACATGTCTTTTTCAGAAAAGAAAAAGGGATAATCAGGCTTATAAAAACAAAAGTCAACAGTTTAGTTCCAGCTTTGTTGTCCCAGACAGAGTCCCTATTCTGTTTTCTTATTCCTCTGTGACCCAACATTTCCCAAGTAAGCTCGCTAATCATACTTAATTAATGTTAAGCCTTGCTATTTTTCTTGTCCCTTTTACCTTAAATTCTGAGAAATTTGGAAAAGATTTCTGTTATCACATGGCAAAAGGTAGGACAAAACAGGGAACCAACTGTCTCATCAAGGTCTTTAATAATGGCACCTAACCTACAGGTACCTAAGGAGTTATTAATAAGCACTCAGGGCCTATTTATCTAGCATAAGACCATCTGTGAATATGGAGAGAATACATTTAGTACAGAGCATTCAAGTCCTCACTCACAAAATACATCTGTCCCATCACAATAGCCTCATTCTTATCAGCCCCAAACCAACTTGAAAGTCAAAGTCCGGAGACTTATCTCAATCAGACATTAGTAAAATCTAAGGCTTAATATATTCGAAGGCTAATTTCCTTCACTATTTAAGCCTATGAAGTCAAACAAGTTACGATCCTTGAAAACATGATGATGGCACAGTCGTGAAACAGACATTTCTATTTTAAATGGAAGAAATAGAATAAACAAGCAACAGGCCCCATTTAAGTCCAAAGCCCAGCAAGACAAACAACATTAAATCTAGAGGCTTAAGGATAATCCCTTTTGGCTCCAAGTCCTGCTTTCCAGACACTGGGCAGGGGGTTGAGTTCCAAAGGCCTCTTGCAGTTCCACCCCTGTGGCTTGGAGGTACAAACCAGGTTGTAGTTCTCAGGCATTGAAGTCACATGCTTACACAGCACCCAGGCTTGTTCAAATGTCCTTCACCTGTAGTTTCATTGTCTTGAGAAAAGGCCTGCCTCTCAAGGGACCTTAGTGAAGACTCTCTGTGCTGATCACACAGTTCCTCCACACAATTCTACTGAGCCCTTCCCCAGTTTCATTGCCATGGCAGTTGTCTACCTAGACCAGGAGGCTTTGTAAAGCATTCTTTGAAGTCTAGGTGGAGGCAGCCATATTTTCACAGCTACTGTATTTTACATACAGGTAAATACCATAGGACCCAAATCCACAGCCAGTATTCTCCAAAGCAGGAGCCTGAAATGCATTTGGACAACTTGAGCCATACATAGGATGGATAAGGAGGCTTGTACTAAAATTCAGGAAGCAAAGACATGAGCAGAGAAGCCACCCACAAAATCCAGCTCATTTCTTATGGAAACACTGAGCTTCTTCTCAAAACCTTTTTGCTCTTAGGGCCCTATCAGTCTGAGCTTGAGATTGG
Source organism: Sigmodon hispidus (assembly GCA_004025045.1). NCBI lineage: Eukaryota > Metazoa > Chordata > Mammalia > Rodentia > Cricetidae > Sigmodon > Sigmodon hispidus. The sequence goes on from PVIH01004838.1 coordinate 19,758, forward strand.
TATAGAGGTCTAAAGATCTCTAGAATGTCTTTCAAACACTCCTAATTTGTCAATATAGAGTTTCTGGCTTCATTATAGTCATATTAATCTCTTTATCAAATAACTTAATTAAACCCTTGGTCTTATTTTCTAACTATATTTTTATTCTGCCTTCAGGGAGGAAGGGGACAAGAATCTCATCTTTAATTACAAGATGTACTCTAAGGCATTGTTCTTCCACAAGCCCTCCTGATTGCTTGGATTGCAGGTGTGTGCCAGGATAACCCACTGTTTCTTTACATGCCTGTCTAAGAATTTTTTAAAATCAAATCTTGCTGTACTTGTGACTTGTTCCTTCATTTCCAATACTTGGGTGATGGAAAGATGAGGATTAGAAGAAGCTCAGGGCTAGAACATATACACCCCACCACACACTCTCTAATGGTACAAAACAAGGACTAGAGAGATGGTTCAGGTATTAAGAATGAGTACTGCCGTCCTGAAGAACTCCAATTGAGCTTATAGCACCAACATTAGTAGACTGACAACTGCCTGCAACCCCATATCTAGGAGATCTGCTGCTTTTGACCTGTGTGAACATCTGCACACACAGGCACAGGCACGCACACTACTACTCATAACTAAAAATAAATCTACAAAGTATTAATATTTAATGTTATGATTCTATTTTAAGTATAAATGTCATCTTTAAATCATTCTCTTTTCTCATATTTTCCTGTAAGTAGTTAAGAGAATCCACACAGTATATTGGATACATTGTTTCAAAATTTCTCTGCTAAATATCAATTTAGTCATTCTTAAGCTCTGTTCCCTACAAGATCCTAGCACATGACTGTAATCCTAGCTAAGATTTTTATGCCAGTTTAGAATCAAAAATGGCCCTTCCTCCAGTTTCTAATGTCATCAAGGTAATCTTCACTGTCATGACCACATAAGTAATGGAGAGTCAGAATTTCCTTATAGTATTTTACTTTCTTTGAAAATTAATTCGCCACCATCATCAGTCTTGGGAGATATCTCCTAAAGGCCATTCATATCTCCTAAAGTCCATTCTTTTAATAATACCATTGCATTGGGGGTTAAATTTCAGGATGAATTTGAAATGAACAAAAACTTTTAAACCACAGCAACCTGAGAGAAGAGCAAGTTCTGCTTTAGTCCAGTGGATAAAGAGAAGGGCTTCAGCATTTCTTGCCTCAGTCACACTTTATCAGCTAGTGGTTAAGAAGCACTCTATATGTATGCTTTTCTTTGCTGAGAGAAGAGCAAGTTCTGCTTTAGTCCAGTGGATAAAGAGAAGGGCTTCAGCATTTCTTGCCTCAGTCACACTTTATCAGCTAGTGGTTAAGAAGCACTCTATATGTATGCTTTTCTTTGTGTACTTTTAAAACCTTTGGTGAAGTCTGTTCAAATGTTTTCTTAAGTTAAATACAATGGAAAATTAATGTAGAGGGTAAGTCTTTCCTTTGAGACTTTGGTGCTGAAAGTGCGGTCTTGGGACCAGAAGAGGCTACATTATGTATGTGGGATCTTGGTAGAAATGCAAGTTTTCAGGTGTTAGCTCTATAACCTGAAATTCTGTGTGTGGAACACAGCTGACTCTTTACCAACAAGAAATTCAAGCATTTTTTGGTGCCCACCAAGTCTGGAAACAACTGATCTGAGACAGCCTCTTTATTTCTTCTCTGTTATACTTAAGACAACTATATTGCAAGCAAATAAATACTGTGCACTGTTAATAGGAAATTTGGTGTGGGCAATTAATAGACATGCTTTGAAGAAAATCTAATTTCTTGGTTTCAAAATCCTGCTCTCACGAAACTCACAAAAGACCCACCCCAGGACTGAGTAGAAAATGATGCTGTGATACAACTCCTAACATGCTAAAGTCTGGAAATCACTAATATAAAATTTTAGCTAACATTTCTAATAGCTTACACAAGATAGATGGTGTTTAACTAGGTTTTTAAAGGATTGGTAAAGTATACAGATCCGATCAATGTCAAGCAGAAAATTTAGGAATTTAGCTATCACTGGTATTTCTTCAAAGAATATTTCTGTTACTGACCTTTGATAATTATATGTAGGAAGATATCAGTCACATGCCACATAAAAGCAAATTGCAGAAAATATGTATATTTTGATCATATTAAATAACAAAAATCACAACCCTTTTGTTGATGTATGTTTTCAAATACACAGAAACACATAGGAGAAAATTATTCTTAATAGTGGTTACCTGGAAGTAATATATAGTTAGATGTGGCAGGCATAGCAGTATCCCTTATTCATGAATTGACTTTATGTCATCTCTATTAGACATGGTCAAATATGGTTGTAAAACTTTAAACAGGTGTGTGTGTGTGTGTGTGTGTGTGTGTGTGTGTGTGTGTGTGTATCTGGAGAGATGGTTCCATAGTTGTGAATATATATTAGTCTTCCACAGTATATGAGTTTTACTCTCAGTACTCACATTGGGCCCCTTACAACTGCCAGGAACTCCAGCTTCAGGAGATCCAATGTCTCTGGACTCTGTATTCACCTATACACACATATTCACATAAATAAAAATAAAAATTAATCTTAAAATGAATAGAACAGTGAAGAAATACTCCATGATTTTTAAAATCTACAATCTTCTTTACCTATTATCCATTAGTGGTCAAGGCAAAAAAAAGCTTTTTGATTCTTTTACTGTTGTGTTTATTTTCTTTCTAAATGTCAAGCTCCTGATCAATGAAATGTTCCTTGTGCAGCCAAGTTGCTAATTCATTCACTTAACTGCTTTCCTGCATGAATGGCTTCTATCCATAGAAAAATGATCATTACCATACTGCTTCAAGTTGAATATTTGACAGTCTTCCATGTTCCTCTCCAGCTTGGCTGTTAATACAGACTCCTTTTTGACCTTGATTGACCTGTCCCCTCCAAATGTTTTAAGACATTTACATATGACAGGCAAGTTTTATTTAAAGATGAATGCATTCCTTTCTTCTGTAGCACATGTGATAGCTTTGAAATAATATGGAGATTCCAGGAATAGAAATGGCAATTCACAAAGAAGACCATATATTCTTTAGTCCATTCTGGAATAAAAAAGTCTCTATTAAATCAATCAGACGGTATCATCTATAGTGGTAAAATGCTAGAGGTTTAGCCCTATGAAAATCCAGAACAAGTTGAAAAGACCTGCTAACACTATTAAAATTGAATTTTTTATTACATAGGCAGTACAATAGAGTAGGAATCAGAAATATTGGAGATCAGGAGACAAAATTAATATCTACAAAAGGAATGATTTTCTAACTTGGGAAAATTGAAACAAAATACATTTACAATGAGAGTTTAAAAGATTCCCTGATTTCATAAACATTTCCATAACCAGTAAGAAAACACAGTTGAAAACTCATTTATTATGAAACAATAAAGACAAAATATTTCATGTTAACTCTTTTGAAAGATTTTGGAGACTTATTTTTAATTGTGTCTGTGTGTCTCTACATGGTTATGTAAGCATGAATGTAGATACCTGCTTTAAAGGCCAGCTAAGTGCACTGTATCCCTTGGAGCTAAAGTTACAGGCAGTTGTGAAATACTTGAGATGGGTCCCAGGAACTTGAACTCATGCCTTCTGCAAGGGCAGTATACACTTTTAAGTGCTAAGCTATCTCCCCAGCTTCCTGAACTAATTTTAATAGAATCCCCAAAATAAGGGCTTGGTGGAAGGGAAAGATCAATGATAAGGTGCATGTTTAGCATGTGAATGTCTATAGGTTCAAATCTCAACACCAAAACAATGAAAGTAGAAAATTGTATATATTGTTTTAATATCTTGTTCAAATAATTTAAAACTCTACCCTAAAGACTATACAACAAAGAACAGTAAAAATTTCCAAGACAAAAGGTTAATTTTGCAAGTTTGTTCTAATAAATGTTAAAAACTGGTTCAAAAGCATAGTTATTAAAATAGTATAAGAATCACATATGAATGAAAAAATGCAGAACATTCTAGACCCTTAGACCTTTATATATTTTCCAAAAAGTTAGAGAAAGTTCTATTTGGGTCCTGCTAAAAGATAATGACAAAAGAGCCGAGTTGAGGAACTTCTGCTTTTCCTGCTATGTATCTGGATTCTTTTTAGTAGAAGCTTACCACATCCTTTCCCAGCAGCTCCTAGGAAAAATTAGTAGACATTGTTTTTCTCAGTCAATAATTAATGCTTCTTCTTCCTTGTTTAGTTGCTAAATATATAGCATTTGCTGTTTTGTTTGTTTGGGCAGATGGTCCACAGTATTTAGAATGTATAATCTCTCAGTATCAGGTTTAAATAGATACATTACCAGTCAAGATTCTACTTCCTTAGAGTAGTTCCTTCAGATAGTTTGTATTATCTTTTAATGTAGCATTATGATCATCTTTGCTTATTTTATTTTTTAATTAGTATATTTTTATAAGGCAAAACTACAATGTAACAATTCCAATTATTGACATATTGTGACTTTTCTAGAAAGAAAAGAATATAATGGACTTTCTTCCAGATTCTTCCATTGGTCCCCAGTCTGGGCCTTTCCAGTCAGAGCTCAAGTCTCTGACATACCAACAGTTTTCCTCAGGTATCACTTTCTATGTTTTTCCAGGATAGGATTTTTGGCTTTAAATGGAAACCAGGTGAACAGAAAACAGGCATAACCCATTTCCTGTCTAATGGAGGGGTGATCAAGTGTGGCTAGAAACCCTTCATCCTCTACTGGTACTGTTTTTATTCCCAAGTACTTGGCTCAATTCAGTTGTCCTGCAGGCTTTCAGTGGTGCTGTCCCTGGATGCGGTCTGCCAAAGATGAACTGCTAGAAATCTGTTTGGTGCTGAAAATTGATGGTGGAATATGAACCAGGTCTTAGATTTTGTTTTTTGTTATTAAGACAAGGTTTTTCTGTGTAACCACCCTGGCTGTCCTGGAACTTGCCCTGTAGACCAGGCTGTCCTGAACTCACAGAGATCATTCTGCCTCTGCCTACCAAGTGCTGGGATTAAAGATGTGTGCCACTATACCAGGAAAATCATGATGGTCTTTTAGGAGGCTTCTCTTAGAAACAAGGAGACAGATCTCACCTGCAGATAGTCTATATTATCCTATAAAGTATATGAATCCAACTGCTCTTCTTCCCCAGAGCCAGTATCAGGTAAATGCTTACTACAACTGTACCCCAACTTTATATATTCTTTTCTGAAAATTCATTTATAATACATCAAATTATATCTATATCTGAGCACATATAGAAATATTATTCTTAACCAGTGAGAACTATGTTGAAAAACATATCTACAATGTTTATTTTTATTAATCAAAGAAATCAAGAAATATTTGATAAGAATACCATCTAATATTTATGTCTCTAAAAAACATTTTAGAACTGTCTTCAAAATTATAATTATGCATTAAAGAAGGCCCTTCTTTATGACTATTTTTTATCTCTAAACAAAACTACATTTTGATAATACATTTTCTACTTACGATTTTAAGTGTGCCAGTTTCTATGATAGATACTACATTGTGATAATAACATAGATAAATACTGGGACATTAAATGGTTAAGTAAATGCATGACTGCAAATGAAAGAAACATTGCACACAATAAGAAAAGAACTGGATGAACTTGTAAATGTTGAGTGGACATGTAAATGTTGAGTGGAAAAGTGTTCTGGAAGGAAAAACAAGTCTCTTTAAAGATATAAGGTAAGCTGAAATAGCTACAGATTCAGTATGGATAAAGATTGAGAAGAGAGTTTGGTCACTAAACTGAAATGGTTATAGTAGGTAAGGACCAGATTATATAGGAGCTTGAAATCTGTGTAAAATGGATTACACAAATGATGGAAATGCTGCTATATGTTAACGAGTGGAGTATAGGGTGACAAAATTAGTTTTCAATGAACAATTTGGCTTGACTGTGGACAGTGTAGGGAGGGAGATCACTGAGAATGGATTTGGACTATAGTCAGCTATAATTTCTAAGAGATAAGAAGCACACTCAAATAGTCAAAGGAATCCTTGAAAGACAAGTTTGATCTCAAAATATCATGGCTGTTCTAGTCATACTATACTCCTATTGTGGTGATTTGAATGACAATAGTCTCCATAGAATCATATAATTGAATGTTTGTCCTTGGTTGGTTGGACTGTTTGGGAAAGAATAGGCCATAATGGAGGACAGACATCACTGGGGCTGGGTAAATATGTCTCTTGGATCATATGTAAGCTCTCAGCTAATGTTCCAGTACTAGGTCTGCCTGTCTGTTTCCATGCTCCCTGCCATTATATTCATGAAATCTAACCCTCAGAAACTGTAAACTATCCCCCAGTGAACTCTTTCTTGTATAAGTTGACTTGGTCATGGTGTTTTTGTCACAGGAATAGAAAAGTAATAAAGACATTTGTCAATTTAAACAATTATTTAAGTATGTATGTTTTATAATTTCATATAAGCTATTCAACTGCATTTCTTTATTCTTGCTTGAGAGCTGTATTAAATGTTATAATATTCTGATACAAGTTGAATCTATTAACTACTCAGTTTCTTTGAAGGCTCTCTTCACATTACTTATATATTGGTTATTCATACTTTTGACTAAGTAATGAGAGATACCATAACTTCTTTCCAAATTACACTTGATTAACTTCTTCAGAGCTTATAATAGGAAAGCATGAACATAGGAGTTAAAAAGTAGTTTGTATGATATCTAACTAAAGTAGTTTGTATGATATCTAACTAATACTCATATACTCTCTGGCTGATTTTTGAAAGTACCTCCTTTTAGCAATCCAGTTAGTTTTGTGTTAACTAATTATGTAGAATAGGCAAGTACTTAGGTAAGAAAAGATCGCTTCATATAAAATTATTTTATTTACATAATTTTGGGAATCAAAAAATGATGATGTACTTAGTTCAGCAGTTCAAAGTGCTTGTTGCCAAATCTGACAACATGAGTTTGATTCCTAGGACTCACATCGTGGAAGGAGATGGCTGACTCTTGAAGTTGTTCCCTGACCTCCACTGGGTTGCAATGGCATGTACACTCTAACACACACACACATACACATGCACACACACACACACACACACACACACACACACACACACAGAGAGAGAGAGAGAGAGAGAGAGAGAGAGAGAGAGAGAGAGAGAGAGCCCACATACTAAATATAGAGAAACATTTTTAATGATGGTGATGGCTTCCCAGAGATTATCTCTTGTAGTAATGGAGAAGCCAGCCTATCTGGCAACCTGGATTTCCAGTCATCTCTATTCTGAGAGCGAGCTGAAGGCAAACAGAATTTAAGAAGTAGCCTTGAAAAAAACTCAGGGCTCTCAAAATTAACAGGTAAATAAGCCAAGGTATCAAACATACCTAAAATAAGAAGAAAATAATATCATGGAGTTGCTAAATATGCCCCAATGAAGTGAATAATCATGAGAGAAATGAAGCACAATAATATGTTCAAAGACCTGGAGACCCATAAAATTAATAACTGGAAGGTCAATAATTAGTTGGGAGCTTCTAGGTGAAGAAGTAGCCTTCCGTTTGAAGCACAACAACTATTGAGAAAGGGCTGACTTAAAAGTTAAGGCATCTGCCAAATGGAGACCTAGGACAATGGAGAGTCAGGGGGAGGTAAGCCAGAAGACAGATGCATAACCAGAAAGGATTCTGGCTATCTTGAAATGGCATCACCTCAGCTGAGTTGGGAGTCTGTGTTTAAAGATGCTTTTGTTTTCCGAGAAGGCATGAGAGGAAGGAAAGGAACTTGCATTGTTTTGAAACTGCAAACTGAAGTGGCTTTAAGTTAGAACAAGTTTACTTTGAGATGTTATCATTATTTCTGCATGTGCTGTATTATCCTTTAGTTTATGTTTAAATTCTTTGGCTACAATGAGTTGTCAATCTTATCTTGACGGAACTCATAGTAAAGGATTTTCTGGGTTTCAGTCAAGCTAGATATCTGATCCCAATAACTGGCTGAAGCCACCCAGAAGCTATGAGTTGGCAGGAAGGATGGAAAAAACAAAGGTGATAGGAATTGGCAAGCTGTTGTGGAGTAAGGGTTTTCTTCTGAGGTCAATTTGTCAACTCACTTCAAAACCAAATAGGCCCAATGTAGAAAATCATGGTGGCTTTAAAAAAATGAAAGCCGTAATCTGAATGGCCAGAACCATGTTTTTTGATTTTTTTATTATGAATAAAGTCATATTTTTTATCCATGTATCCCCTTGTTCAAACTCCCTTCCTCCTCCCGCCCCTCCCAGTCACTCTCTCTTCTCCACATCTCCTTATCTCCTCCCCAGGAAGGGCATCCACTCCAGGCAAATCTGCTTTCCTCACCCCAATATCAAGCCTGGGTCAGGTGTTCCTCTGGAGGGAATGGGCTATAAGGTGCTGGTCCAAGGTGTTTTAGATCACAAGCTGTTCAGTGGTTGTGGTTTGCAGCTTGGACATGCTTTGCTTTTTGTTTAAAGTTCACTAATGAGTGAGTACATCCCCTGCTTCTCTTTCTGGGTTTGTGAGACCTTGCTCAGAAGGATATTCTCCAAATCCATCCATTTGCCTGCAAATTTTAGGATATCATTTTTTCTTCCTGCTGAGTAGTACTCCATTGTGTAGATGTACCACAGTTTGTTAATCCATTCTTCAGTTGAGGGGCATCTAGGTTGTTTAATTTGCCAGTAGACAGTATTACGTTGGGGAATGTTAAGACAGGAATATATCTGAGTTGGAGAATAGCCTAGACTATTGAGTGAGTTCCTGATCAATAAAACACAACAAAATGAGGAAAAAACTCAAAGGCATGACCAAAAATTCAACATCCATAAAAAAGTAATTCCTGTGGCTAAAAAACAGCTGTTCATAAGCCATGTGGGGATCAGTCAGAAGGAATAACAGTGGAAAGAAACTGCACGTTGATTCTGTGTCTTAAGACATTGTTAACACTAACACATGGCAAAAAAGGAAACACTCATTAGGGTTGATCTACTTCCACCTCTAGCCTGAAGTGAAATTCTGAGATTATTTTGGTTTTTTTTTTTTTTTTTTTTTTGGCCCAAGGCATGTTTCTGCAATATTTTGCTCTCTTCAAGCAAAAGTACTTAAGTGCAAAATTCTGGAGTTGAGTGTAAATAAGTACTGAAACATTCACTGCAATGATAAATTTTTATATAGTTTACTACATGGGATATCCAAATATACAAAACATACTTAGCAATACTATTTATACAAGGTCAGCTAAGTAAGTTCCTAATAATGACCATTTTTTATTTATAAAGGCACTATTTCTGTGTTTATATTGTGAATTTTTGTGAATAGACCATACAATGCCAAGTTACATATTGATCAGAAAAAGGAAAGCCCAGGTGTGGTGATGTCTTTAATTCCAGCACTTGGGAGGCTGAGACAGGTGGATCTTTGTTATTTCAAGGTCAGCCTAGTCTACATAGTGAGTTTCAGGGCATCTAAATCTATGTAGAGAGACTCGGTCTCAAAACCAAACCAACCAAACAAAAAAACTGACATAGAAGAAGTATGTAAACATATTTTTGCTATTTGAGTTCTTATAAGTCTTGTATCCAGTTCTACTGTGAATATAAAAGTCAAAACTAAGAAATATCTCATACTTAAGACTGACCTTACTAGTTTTTTTTATTATTGTGCATACTTTGAAATAGGTGACACTTAGGTATATGTATAGTGTGTGTGTATGTATCTGTGTGTGTGTATGTGTGCGTGTGTGTTAAGATTTCACAGAAGCAAAAGTTCTTCTATTTTACTGAAACTTTTCTTCTTCTTCTTTTTTTTATTTTTTGTTATGAACAAAGTCACATTTTCTATCCGTGTATATCCTTATTCAAGGTCTCTTCTCCCTCCCACCCCCTCCAGTCACTCTCTCTTCTCCACATCTCCTTATCTCCTCCCCAGCAAGGGCAGGAGGTCCCAAGGTTCCAATATTCCTCAGTTTAGCATCCACTCCTGGCAGATCCAGTTTCCTCCCCCAAACATCAAGACTGAGTCAGGTGTTCCTCTATTGGGAGTGGGATCCAAGGTGCCACTCCTAGGTGTTTCAGATCCAAAGCTGTTCAGGGGTTGTGGTTTGCAGCTTGGACATGCTTTGTTTTTTGCTTTTTTTTTTGTTTAGAGTCTACTGAGTGAGTACATCCCCTAATTTTCAATATATTGCACACAAAATATGTAATACAGAACTGGGGAAAAGTATAGATTGGCACCTATCCAATATGAACATCAGAAGAATTTGAGATTTAGCTATATCATCATTCAAGAGTGGAGACTACATAGAACAGTGGTTCAAAGAGAATGAGAAAGATGCTCTAGATAGTTGCTTCAATGTTGTAAATGGTTCTGGCCGGACTTTTTGGGTCTGGACCAAAGGTTTAGTCTCACTCTAGGACCTGCTTTGCCTCAAATAATCACACAGACATAAATTATTTTTATGCTGATTGAACTAGGGCCCAGGCATATAATTTGTTAACTTCCTCATCTGAACTAAACCCATCTTATTCAGCCATGTAGCTTGGTACCTTTTCTCAGAGCAGCATTTCCTCTGTGTCCCCTGGCAACTCTGGGGACACTGGCATCTGTCTCCTTTCTTTCTGTACTCTGAGTTTTCTTAGCCTGGTAGCCCCGCCCACACTTCTTGTCTGACTTCTGGCCAATCAGCTTTTTATTAAACTAGTAGGCAGGACAAATATTTACAACAACAGGAAACAGGAGCAACATTACACAATCCCACTACACTTCAATTATAAAATTATTTTGATTTTGTTAATGAACTGATATTGTGTGTAAGACCTAACTTGAAGTTTCACTTCTAAAGCTTCTACAGTTCTTGCTACTGCTTGAATATTTATGATCCTTCAAATTTTTATGTTGAAATCTCCTCTTCCAAAGAAGTAGAATTAGGAGTTGGGAATTTTTTTTGGCAATCAATTCTGTGATAAAAACAGATCTCTCTGTGATGAGATTAATGTCCTATAAAAGAGATACAAGAACTTTGCCACGTGATGGCAGAGGAAAGAGTTTCAGTCTATGAAAAAGTAGCCTATCACTTATCTTCATCTATCACCAAATGCTTTGAGACTTTGATTTTAGTCTTTTCAGCTTCCAAAACTGTTAGCAATAAATGCATGTTGATTATTAGTTATCAGCTACCAAGTATACAATATTTTATTATAGCACCCAGAAGAGATTAAGTCTAAGTCCCTTGTCGAAATCAATGGAGGAAGTGTAAGATTTTGTGTTTATTACTGGATGGATATGAGTGACATATGGGGGCATCTATGGCACAGTATATGTGGGGTTTAGAGGACAAGTATGTGAAAAAGTTTTATTATTTCAGTTTTAAATAGGTTCCAAAGACCAAACTCATGTTGTCAGGAATTTGTGGCAAGTGCCTGTTAAGTTACATCATTGACCCTCTAAAAAATTTGGGGTACTTTAACTCAACCTTATCTCATACTACAATTTTAGGTTGTAGTCATCTGAATATTGAGATTACTCACTCAAGTCCGGTAGAATATTTCTTGCCTTATCCCTTTGAGCTAGGAGTATTTTAGTGATATGTATGACAATAAGCTTCTTGCTTATGAAGATTAAGAGAGAACCCTCATTTCCACCCAGAATGCTTATGTTGGCTCTTTACCTGCATCTAGAAAACCAAGATGTACAACAGCTGATTAACAAGACAAAAACATAAATATTCAATTTAATAAAAAGGATGTATTTATTTTATTTTATGAGTGTTTACTTGAACATATGTATGTTCAACAAATGTGTATAGAGGCCAGAGAAGACCATCAGACCATCTAGAACTAGAGTTAAAATTGTAAACAATGTTGTAAATTCTGGGACCCAAACACAGGTTGTCTGCAAGAATATTAAATACTCTTAACTGCTGAGCCATCTCTTCAACCCCATGTTGTATTAATGTTTCCATGTGTGTGGGATCTTCACAAAATGGTAAAATTAAAAAAAACAAAACCAAAAACACAGTAAATGTGTGAACAAATAATAGGAAAATTGATATATGGCCGAGGGTAGCCAATTCTAGCAATGTTACTAAAAGATATATGGAGGTGAGTTATGATTTTAGTAGAAGATAACATTTTCTTCAGAATTTGTTTATTTGGTTCCATTGTAGCCACAACCTCTGGTATTATCTAGTGATTCAAGTTATTGTCTTCCAGTCCTAGTATGTGAAAGACAACCCATCAAAAAAAAAAAAAAAAAAAAAACCCGCTTATAGCTTGCTACACATAGATAAAGGCTGACCAAATAGCCTTCATTCATTCATAGTTCAAGTGATTTTTATCTTAAAGTGATCAAAAAATCCATATGGCATATTTTGAGATAGCACATTTTTAATTCCTCCATCATCATGCAGTGATTTAATGCCCACTATGGTTTTTTTTTTTTTTTTTTTTTACTCTCCCTCCTTTTCTGTCACTGTGAGTGACACACCAGCTGATACTGTTATGAACAGGAAGGTTTGGGATAAGTGACTGTCAGAAATATTTTTACCGTGTGAAAGGACATTTGTGGAATGTTATGGCATCATAGCCTCCTTCCCCTCAGAGAATGTGGCATGGAATATTGGGCTTTTGCCACTGTATTCAGCATACCAAAATGAGTTTCTGGCTTCATCCTGCATTGCTGACTACCAAAATAATATCCTTACCTTGGGAAGTGGGTTGCATTTATTTTTATATTCTGTTATTTGCCCCAATTTAGACTTGTATGTTGGCTTAAACATGATTTAGGTGCAGTCCTCAGACTACTTTGGTAAACCCTATTCCAAGAATACTGTGAGATTTGTGCTAAAGTTCACACTGTGAACTTGATATCTTTAAACATGAGCTATGTACTTGCAGTGTTTACTGAAATCCCTCGGTCCCCTATCACTTTTCTTAGATTTCAAAGTTATGGAATTGTCCAATGTGTTTGCTCAGAATGACCTGATATGACTCAAGGGTTATTCTGGTCAAGATGCTACTGCCAGTTACATTGGCCCATATATTTTAATGTGACTTGTGTTACTTATATAAATGTCTTGAATGTGCATTATTTTTGTCTATACTACTATAACAACATTATATACTTTTTCAGACATTTTACCATATAGATTATAATATAATATCTTGCTAATGTCAAGTCCACATGTTAATTCTGAATGTGCTAGATTTGAAGTTGTGGACATATTTTAGAGGATACTTCATTAACCATTAATTTTCTGGATGCCATTTGAATTTTTCTATATTATCATACTCCAAGCCATAATAACCAGAACAAATTTGAAAATATGATTTCTATTGTCTATTTATTTATCGGGGCATCAGAATTCATTGCTCTCTATGACTGCATGAATAGATAAACTTTAGGAAAAGACATTCATATAGTTTCAGATGGAAGTTTACAAATAGGCTTGCTTACAAGTGAAATAGATGACTACATATGTTGCAAGATTTGAAGACTAGCTTTGAAAATATTTTTTGTAGCATCTTCTTGGAACACATCTATATGGTAGACATCTAATAATTAGCAGGAAAGCACTTGCAAGAGCAAGAGTTAGTTTTAGGGTATGTGATGGGTCTGCAGACCTGGATACTGGTAAGTGGACGTCAGGTGTGCCTAAAGTGGTGGAGTGTGCTGGCCTGGCAAGGGGCACTTGCTGGTAATGGCCATCAGAGTGTGGGCAGGGAAGAAAAATGGCACAATTCAGTTTACCTACTTTTCTGATTTTCTGGAAGCTTATCATTGCCTCTGACTTGTAGCTTAGATAGACTGGTTGCCACTCTGCTATCTGTCTACCAAGAGCATTCATTTTATCTTAGAATATCCTCTGTGAGTTGTGACTACAGAACATCTTCCTCCCTTTACAGCTTCTTTAGGTGTCTTCTTGTTATTTTGAGAAAGCTTTCCTTGAAAATTTTCTGGGTACCTTACCCTAATCATGATAATCCTGTGCAGCCATTCCTGCTATGTGTTTCTTTGAAAATAGTTTTTACCTTCTGCAGAAATCCTAGTACAAATTTCATAACTTCTTGGATAAATCCCTGAGAACTCGATATTCCTCATTCATTTTCTTTTTTTTTTTTTTTTTTTTTTTGAGCAGACATTTTAATCTTGATTACACAACCTTTGGAGTGGACTATGTATGGTTATTTGAGGCAGAACAATGTTAAGTAAACCCTTTCATATTGAGAATATTCTTAGAAATTATTCCCTTAAGTTTGTATTAGTAAAAACTAATATGTTGGAGATAATTTGTCACTAAAGACTGAAAGCATTGGCTCAGTGCTGCCTTGAGTCAATGTTTGCACTTGTAGCCCATGATGGTCTAAAATTTCACTACTGTGTGTTCCAGTGTGATCTATTTTTATTATCACACTCGACACTTGGCAGATTCTCCCAGGAGGGCAATTCATTCCCTCTAGTCTGGTAGTTTTGGATAACTACCTTTTAAAAATTTTTCTGTAGTCTTTCTGTAAATGTTACCATTTAGATGTTGGAAATTCTAGCTTGATACTCAAAGTTATTATCTTTTATTTACATTTAACATGTATTTTACTTTTTCATCTATGTATTTGTGTCTTTGTTTCCTTATTTGTATGAGTACTTACGTGTATGGACAAACATGGAAATAAGAGGACAACTTCTGAGAGTCAGTGCCGCAAAGTGTTTCCTTGAAATGGAACAGAACCTGGAGTATGAAGGCATCCTTTCCTACTGACCCATGTCACCAGCTCCCCAGTGTTTCTTGTTTCCATCCTTCATACTCTTATTCTAGTTTCTAGGAGATTTCATAACTTTTTAATTTCCATAACTTCTAATGTCTTATTTTTAGTTCCCAAATCATTTTCTTGGTTTCCAAAATTCTTTTTGTTTTTAAAGTTAATTGTTTACAGTGTTCATCTCTCAGAATGATGAGAACATAGAGCACTTTGTTTCCATTGTTACCTGCATTTCTGACAAGTTCTCCTTTCTTTCCTATTAGTTTGATTTCTCCTCAGTGTTTTCTCACTCTCCATGGCTCATGGATATTTTACAAGTCATTGAGAGATATTCTTAAGAAGTTTTGTGTATATTTTGCTTTAAGCCAAGGAGCTTTAAAGAAGCTGAGAAGCTTAAAACTCAGCTTTTCTCTCATTTTTCAAAATGCCACAGTTTTGTAGCTCTTATCTTTTAAATACACAGTATTAGGAATAATGATGGCATTTTCTATCACAATTATTTTCTTCTTCACCTCTTCTCTCCATCCTTTGAACACACCCCCATACCTTCCCACCCACAACCTAGTAACCCACTTTTCTCCTTTCATGTCTTATGTGTTCAATGGCCCTTCCCTGTTTCCTCAACATTCATTTTCCCACTTTCACCTGAACCCATACTCACCTTCAATCATATACATACATATAAAGATGTACTAGGATCTTTATAAGAGAAAGGACATGTGATTTTTGTCCTCCTCATTGTGGATTTCTGGGTTTAGTAATATACTTTATATGGTTCGGCCTGGAACTCTCTATGTAGATCAGGCTGGCTTTGAACTCACAAGGATTCATCCTACTTCTATATTCTGAGTGCTGGGAACAAGACATGCATCACCATGCCTAACCTCTATCAATTCTTTGTCATTGTTATGATTTCATTTTTATTTATGGTTGTATAAGATTCAATTATATATGATACTATATTTTCTAAATCCATTGATCCATTAATGAATATTTAGGTTGTTTCTATTTCTCTGTTATTGTTAGCAATAAACATGGATATACTAGTTCTCTGTTGTAGGGTATGAAGTTCTTTGGATATATACCCAGCAATGGTATAGGTGGGTCATATAATAGGTCTATTCATTTCCATAATTGTGCTAGTCTATACTTCTACCAGCAGTGAGTATGGATTTCCTTTTTCCTGTATTCCTAATAGTATTTTTATTGTATCTTTTTATTATAAGCAATATATATTTTACTTAAGAGATTTAATTCTGTTGCTTTCTACCCAGTCACATGGGTTCAAGATTTCTTTACTGAAGATGCTCAGTTCAGATGTACTTATTATCAGCCCTTTATTCTTTTCCCTCTTCCTGGGTTAAAGACAAATAGTCATGAGAAATTCAAAATTTTCTCCTGGAAGATTTCTGGTGACTTCTTTAAGCAATTTACTTTGAAATCTAACACTAATTATAGAAAGTATTGCGAAATGAATAATTAACACACTTTCACACTAAAGAGAATAGTAGACAAATATTACAGGTCTCATTGTCACCACTGTAATGTATCTGCTATGATGGCAGCATGACTTGTGTCTCAATTTAGCCATATTAACCACTTCTGGACACTGAATGACAGCACCCATTCTTATGTAGAATGAGCCTCATATTGCAGCTGTTCTTGATGTCCTTGCAGCTGGAAAAGTTGAACACAGTTTAATGTACTTCCAAGCTACTGCTCTTTGTCTTTTTGAAAACTAATGCATTTGGTGACTGGTAATATGTTTGCAAAAATGTTATCTCTTGCTATTCTATATATATTCTAGATCTTTACATCTTGTCTGAAGTACAGCTTGGAATTATTTTCTTCCATCATGGTTACTGTCTTCTCACTCTTTTGGTATTTTCCCTTAGTAAAAAGAAACTTTTGAACTTCAGGTAGTCTCATTTGTTTGGGCACTGTTTATAATGCGACTGGATTTCTGTTCAGAAAGTTCTTATATATACCCATGCATTGAAATCTTCTAATAGATTAAGCATTTCTGATTTTAAATTAGGGCCTTTGACCCACTGTGTGTGTGTGTGGGGGTGAAGGATGTGAGATACAGATTTAATTTTATTATTCTATATGTAGAGACCCAATTTGCCAGTACCGTTTTTCAAATAGGCTCTTTTCCCTAGTGTTTGTTTTGACACTTTTGTAAAAAAATTAAGCACCTTTTTATTTACCCTTTTTTCCTTTGACAGTTTATGATCTACAGAAAGAAGTAGTCCAATTTCCCATCAGGTGTTCCAGGCCTATCTATCAGTATTCTGAGGTTTATGAAAAGAGTGGTATACAGGCTGAACTACTTCACACACAGATTTATACTGTCAGGTTTAGAGTGGCCACTCTTAGTTAGCGTTTCTATTGCTGGGAAGAGACACCATGAGCACAGCAACTAGATTTATACTGTCAGCTTTAGAGTGGCCACTCTTAATTAGGGTTTCTATTGCTGGGAAGAGACACCAGGAGCACAGCAACTCTTACAAAGGAAAGCATTTATCTGGAAGCTTGCTTACAGTTTTGGAGAGTTAGTTCATTAGTAGCATGGAAAGGAGCCTGGTGTCATGCATGGAACTGAAGCAGTAGCTGAGAACTGCATCCTGATCTGTAGGCTAAGAGAGACACCAGGCTCAGCAAGGGCTTTCAAAATCTCACAGCCCACTCCTAGTGACACATTTGGTTCTAACTAAGTCACACCTTCAAATGATTCTAAACTTTTCATATAATGCTATTCCCTGGTGACTAAGCATTCTAATATATGAGTCCATGGGTGGCATTTTTATCAAAACCACCACATCATCTCAATTATTATCCACATTAACTTTTTCATGAAATTTATTCTACCAGTCTTTTTTATTAATATATGTACCAGCAAATGGAAATTATTTATGGAGTGTGTGAATGAACATAGAACAGAGACAACGTGCTCTATGGCAGCTCTCATTTGAGCTTCCTGATTTTAGTTTTAACCACATGCCAGCCTGTAAAGAATCTTGATGGATCAAAATCCTAGGACTTCTTGAAGTTCTGCCACATGAATTGTCTTGCTTTGGATGGCTTCTCCCCAGTTTTAATATTCTCTACATTCCTAAGTTTCCCCTGTCTATCTTCACTCCAACTCTAACAACTTCTGTTGACATTTCTCTCCAACTGTCATCTCCTTTTTTATTTTGGTCTTTTGGGGTCTCATGACCTATGTTTTCTTCTTTAGTATTTTAGTGAAGTTTAGGAGTAATCATTGTTAAATGGGTATGTTCAACTTACTATTCTTGCTTATCAATCCTCTCATTTATTTTAATGGCTACATGATCATGATGCATCATAGCCTTATGGAAAAAGTAATGATATGTAAAATATTTATTATTTGTTAAGCTTTGGCCCACACAAATCAAAACATGAATCAATTATATTAGTAATACAGGGTCTGAATGTCCCTTCTTTGCAAATATTCAGTAAGTTTTAAGTTGCTAGATTTATTTTCCCAAATGTTTCAGTATTTTGCCTGTTGGTTATTTACCTGTCTTTGTGCACATTGGCAAGATGTCACTCAGGAGTGTGTCATAATCTATGTAATAAATAATCTACTGATTTTTTTTTAGATTTTGTTGAAGTTTAATACAATGTATATGTGACTACCTTAAGCATAACTTTTTCTGTCCTTAGGGAAGCATTTCGAGAATATTGGGCACATGAATTTTTGTATGATTTATATGTATGTATGAATGGTATATGTATTCATATGAAATTGAATCATCCACCTTGTTTGAGTCAAGGATTCTTTTTGTTTGACACTAGCTGGTCTATGACCTTCTGAAGATTCTGTTGTGTTCCTTCCCAATTTATCAGTGGAATACTAAAATTATACACATGGACTACTGAGCCTGGCCTTATGTGGGTTCTAAGAATTCAAACCTAAGCATTCATGCTTTTGTGACAAGTGCTTTACCCACTGATCCATCTTCCCAACTCCAGAGCATTGCTTTTTTGTGATGCATTTCCTTTATTTTGTACCTTGAAAACAACCAGTGAAAGTTAAAGTCATCAATGAGGACTGAGGCTTCTGTTTTTACAAGGCTAGTTAATGATATTTTAAGAACGTTTACTATTCAACTTAATGTGTTCGTTTCATTTCATTTCAATTTTCATTTCTATGAGAGAACATTTCATGTATTTAACTCCCCATGTAGCCAAAACTGACCAGGAACTCCTGATTCTTCTATTCTCACTCCCAAGTGTTGAACTATATAGGATTGTGTCCTAATGGCCAGGTTAACACTTTCATTTTTAAATGTTAGTACTTAGAGTTCTGCTGTGAGACAATATACTGTGTCTGTCTTTGCCTATCTGTACTTCAAAGAACAATAAGTTCTGTAATTATATGTGTAAAACTCAGAAGTATACTGAAGTCACACTTAGTGAATTCAAGAATCTAAGAAACATGATGTTGAATTATAAGTGTAAGGCTTTTGCTTGCTTGTTTTTTTTTTTTTCATTTTTCCACACTCTCCATTTTGAATTGAAAAAGCAATGTCAATGGGTACAGATAGAGTCACAACAAAAGCTCAACTCATCCAAAGAAATGGGAAAGGAAAAGCCTAACAGAGCACAAAAGTTTTATGGCATATTTTCTGTAGTAGAACCAACATGACTATGGTCTTACTGGCCTTACTAGCAGATCTCAAATGGAGAGTGAGAAGTCAGTGTTTACCAGATTGTAGCAATATATTCTAACCTCTTTGATAAAGTGGTGTCATAGAAGGCAAAGTAGGGATTTAAGACCATTTCTGGCAGGTACTGAAAACTTCTCACTTGTCAGGAGAGAACAAACAAAGAGCCTGGAAATAGATAAATCTAAAAATTGAAGAAAACATCTGGAAGTTGACCTCTGGACTCTTGTAGGTACATACATAAACACGTGTTCCTGCATACACATAAACATGTACATATAAATTCAATACATACACATAAGCCAAAAAATAAAAAAATTAAATAACCCATAAATCAGGAGGAAGTCCTGTGTGTGTGTGTGGTGTGTGTGTGTGTATGAGAGAGAGAGAGAGAGAGAGACAGAGACAGAGACAGGGACAGAGACAGAGAGAGAGGGATAGACAGGGAAAGACTTCATCTCTCAAAAAGTCAAGATAGATAATTCAATTAAAAATAAACAAAATAAAACCTATATTGTATTTGGATATATGATAGAAAGCTTACACTGTGTTCTCTCCCAAGCATCACAAACAGCCATAAATGTTTTCATATAGATCAAAGTAAATAGTGTATATAAAAACACTCCACAAAGTGCTAGTTGCTATACGCATTGTTGTTTGTTCCTTTGTTCCAATGCAGAAAACAGTACCTGTTGCTTTACTTAGTAAATCCCTGGATGCATATGACTGCCTAGAGTTCTGCAAGTCATGAATCTTCATGTGGTAACTACCTTGGAGAAAGTCATTTATGCTTCAGTTATATAAATATTCCTTAGTGGACTATCCTTTCTTCCCATTTAAAAAATGTTTTTCTAAACTAGTTCATCAGAAATCTACTTATGCAACGATGTTCACAGTTTCACAGGCAGAAGTGCATTTTTGAATTTCCCTGTTTAAGTGCAGGGTTTGTTTCCTTCAATGTTGGTGTTCAGCTTAAATGGTGGTCATTCCAGTGGCTTTCTAATCTGGGGAATGAGCAAAGTTAAGAAAACAACTACTAAGGCCTTTTTTTTTTTTTTTGCAGGTCTATTGAATTGTGTTAAAATGTCCAGGTAGGCTCTCAAATAGGTCTAGCTGTGAAGAGACTCTGTATGAATTTTGTTTGGCGACAGGGAAACTGTTGTCTAATATAAAAACAGAGATATAAGGAAGGCTTTAGAAGGCTGTTCCAAGGTGTCAGCCATCACACAAAATATTCAATGTGCTTGTCTTTCTGTCCCCTTGATTTCTTCTCCCCACTTTTAAAAATACATCCTATGCAGCCTACATTGACGTCAAACTCATAATCCTCCTCTGTCAGCCTCCAGAGTGCTGGGAATTCAATTTTGTGCTTAAGCATTCTGCTCTGGCTTGGCTGGTTTCACAATATTTACATTATTTCTGGCTTTATTTTCTATTAGCTTAGAAGATCTGGGTTCTTCTTGATTCAGTGTTAAATCCTCCTTTTTTTCTGCATGCCCAAGAGCACACTTAGGACAGCATCAGGTGGGAAGCACACAGAGAATGAATGGCTCTATAGCTAATTCCAAATAGTTCAGGGTGCCCCATTTTTCAACTGCTTTGAGCTACATCTAGCCACTCCTGTTATCACCCTGTGTACCAGTGCCCTTTTGTGAAAGACAGTGTCATGGGTATTTGCTTATGGATATTTCTGTCATTTTTCCCCTCAAGAAGCAGAAAAACAAACAAACCGTACAACAGTGTTTGAGGCTCCTTCCTCCTGTTATTTTGGATTCTCTTTACATGAACTCTATTCTTCATGTAATTTATATCAAATCATTCTTGTTTACCGTTAGGTTAGTAATAGAGAAGTGTGGATGTTTATAAATAATCTGAAGTCTTTCCCAACTCATAACAATACAGAGTGCATGAGAAAAATATAGAATCATTTGGCGCTTTAGATATTTTCTCATTGTTTTCTCTGCCTTGCAATTACGGCATACAGAGAGGAAGAAGTACTACCTAGAGACCAGAATGAAGTTATTGCATATAGTTGAACTTCAAGGCTTATTACTTGATGTTGCATGAGAAACAAATCTGTAAACCTTCTCAACAAGGCAATATTTTCCTAACTGAGTGGACTTTGGTTTCCTTGTCTGAAAGATGAAGCTGATAACTCTAACCCGTAATTAATATTAATTTTGAGAGAAAGGTAACAGATTGCAAAAGGAACTGTTAGACTGGAAATAGTAGAATGGGCAGTTGCTGATCATGGAGCTATGAAACTTAGAAGCAAAGGTGTGTAGGCAATACAAAGAAGTCATTAAAATGAGGAGACCCAAAAGCTGGCATAGAATTTGACAAGTCGTCATGATGTATAACGCTAACATTGCTCCATTTATTAAGTTTTGACTGTATCCTTAGCACTATGTTAATCTTACAATTGTCAGAGTCTCAGGCACTTGGTAAAATATTTGACATTTGTTAATTACATTTTTCAGAAAAAGAAACTGAGATACCATAATGCAAAGAGATTCAGAGATCTTCGAACCCTGAATAGGTCCTAATTAGGATATTTGCATCAAACCCCTCCCTTCAGGGCTCAGGGAACTATGTGGAAGATGAGGCAGAAAGATTGTAAGAGCCAGAGAGGATAGAGCACACCAAGGAAAGAGTGTGTTTTCCAGACACAAAGGACTGACACACATATGAACTCACAGAGACTGTGATAATGTGCATAAAACCTACGCAGGTCCAAGCCATATGGAATCCCAGTGCTAAAAGGAGAAAGTATACACAACTTCCCATCCCTAGCCAAGTAGCTATTTCCAATTGATAGCTACTTGCAAAAGAAAAATTAATTCTTTTCAATGGAGTCTCACTGGGTATGTAAATCACAGTTAATGGTGGGTCCCACACCCAGCATTAGATGGCCAACACCAAACAAATTCAATGGCATTTTTGGAAACTTTTTGTCTCATATTGCTTTGTTTAAACATTTTTACATTACTGGTAATGTAATATACCATTTTGCTTATCGATTTTGATTTCTGATTTTGTGTTGTTAGGGGGTTTGTTTGACATATATGTGTTTCTTGTGCTTCCTCTCTCATTCTTTAATAATTGTTTTGCTTTTATGCTTGTTTTCTAGAGAAAGAGAAATCAAAGGCATGGAGTTGGATGAGTGTGGAGTTAGAAAGATTAGGAGCATTAGGGAAGAGATTAGAGAAGTGAAACTGTGATCACAGTATGAACAAATAATTTTCAGTAAAAAAGGAAACTGAGATACAAAGCCAGTGAGAGTTTACCTATAGCAAATATAGGCAGAGTAAAAATATGTATGTGAACACAACAGAATGAAATACAGTATTTTTTAGTGAATTTTTCTTATTTAAAAAGTTTTTTCTCATACCCTCCTCCCCTTCCTCCCCTCTTCCCCCTCAGCTTTCCCCCAACCCAGCTACCATCCATTCCCAGGGAGGGCAAGGAATCTCAAGGTGAGTCAGCTTGGTCTGCCATATCCAGTTCAGGTATGTCTGAGTACCTCCCCCCCCCCCCGCCGCCAGTATCCAGCAACTGGTGAAAGCAGAAGCAAAGATCCATAGCTAAGGACTTTGAAATACATTATTTTTATACTCACCAAAAATAATGAAAAATATAAACTGAATCTTTTTTATGTTTTTTTGTACCTAAGCTGCTATTTAGTATGAAGTCACCAAGGAGAGATTAGCAAGTGACAAGGCCAAGACTTGAAGCTAGACTGTCTGGCTCCAGAATTTTCATGCTTAAAGACTGTAGTGTGCTGCGTCTTATGTGTCAGTCAAGAATCTGCCCTAGCACCATCCACACTCACCCATTAACACCACTTCAAAGGGCACTTGACAGTTTGTGAGTTTTCTGTATAGAATAATCATTCCGTTGTCTTACATGACATGAGCATTAAGTGAGTCAAATATGCAATTTTCCCAAAGAGCTGGAGCTTTATTTTTCAAGAGTTAAAGAACAAAACACTGTTTAAAATAGAAATTGTACCAAAATACTCTCTAATCATTGCCTTCATAAAGCTTTTTAATGAATATAATTGGTTTTTGACTTCATACATGTCAACTATTTTACTGTTTAATATAATAAACCTTCAGAAATCACTACGATTGGGAGCCCTATATCACCTAGAGTAACTATATTCGGAATCACTTTCTTTTCTTTTGTACTGATGGCTAGCTCCACAATTATCACCATTGGTAGTAGTATGGGATTAACTTCTCCTTTGGCTGTAAGTCCCCAGATCCCTCACTAGATGAGGTCTCATTGCTTTTCTACATCACTGCTGTCTCTCTGCTCATGTCATCCAGTGATTACTGCTTGCCAACTTTCTGGTGCTTTTCAATATCAATTGTACATTCCCTCCTTCCTTTGTTTTTCACTGATCTCTTCTTTTTGTTCTCCCCTTCTATATTTGTTGCTATCTAGGCAACTCTATTAGTATTTTTTCTTCCTAGGAGAGAGGACTGAGTGTGTCAAATTTAGTTCCTTTTCTATGAGGAGTGAAATGAGCATAAATACAAGACCTATAAAATCTGTACTACTAGCTCTTCCTATTTTCATGTTTCCATTTATTTGGAGGTTCTTGGTTGCTTTGAGTTGCTAAGTCGACGATACATTGGGATACAGGCAAATCATAGGTCTATTTTATTTCTAGAATAGAAAGCTTTTTCAAATACATAATTTTCAAGGCCTAGAGATAGGGTAGTGGAGTTAAGAACACTTACTACTCTTGTAGAGGACCCAGTTTTAATTACCTGCACTAATTCAGACAACTCTCAACCACATGATACTCTAGTGCTTGGGCATCTAATGCTCCCTGGCACTTGTCCAGTGCCATAGATTCATGCAGCTTTATAAACATAGGTAAATAAGTAAATATAATGAGTTAATGCATATGAGTCTCTCTCTCTCTCTCTCTCTCTCTCTCTCTCTCTCTCTCTCTCTCTCTCTCTCTCTTTCTCTCCTGGAAACAGAGACACCTACCCAGGGTATATAAATCATTTGTCTTGGACAAGAACTTACAACTGTCATTTTACTAAGCCAACATAATATCTAACTATATTCTAAATAATTATCATTGTATCTACAATAGGTGTAGTCCTTATTCTTCATCAAGAAAACTACTTTCAGTAACAGATGGAGACCATATGAGAAACCACAACTGATCAAAATATAGAGTGATGGAGCCTAGTGCCAACTTAAACATCTGCAACAGAACTTCTGAACCTAAGGCTCAGGGATGAATTCAGAAGACAAGATGAAATGTTTGAAAGAACCAGATGAACAGAAAATTTGCAGTGAGATTGTGTTTCCTAAAAATGTCAGAAAAGCTATATTGATGAAGTCTTATCAACATTATCAGCTAAACATGACCTGAGCAAGAAAGACACCATTATACATGCTAACATGGAAGCAGGATACTTATAAGCCCCCAGTCCTAGAAAAAGATCTACAGGCAACTAAGTAATGCTGAGAGTGGGGGAAGTAGTCCTTCCAAAAAGACAGCACACCAGTTGCTTATGCAATACCAAATGTTCATCCCTGAAAAAAATATATACAAGCAACATTATACAGACTAAGTTGGTTGTATTTATATATTTCTGAATAGATACATATGTATATATGTGTGTGTAGGTCAATAAGTAAAGTGTCCACAAATTACACACACACACACACACACACACACACACACACACACAAAGAAACACGCATTTATGCCAACAAGTAATAAAAAAGAGTCTATAAATTTGAGAGAAAGCAAAAGTCATTATACATGAGGGGCTCAGAAGGAAGAAAAGGAAAGAATGTACTTATAGTAATCTCAAAACATTAAAAAATACAATAAGAAAATAAGTAAATCTTTAAAAATTCAATTAACCTTGAAAAAAATCTAAGTTGTATCATTACTCAACTTATTTTAGTGTTAACAGAAACACAATGGAGGTGGCATGCTAAAAATTATTTATGTTACATAATCTAGTCTTTCAATTGTTTATGTTAAGATATATAAATTCCTGACTTTAAAATGATATTTTAAAAAATTTCTTCAGTAGTCACTATAGATGCTGTTTTCTAAGAGTTTCTCAGAGCTTTTGACATTCTTCATGTAACAAAAGGAGCTTCAGATACTGTTCAATATCACTATTTTCAAAATATCTGACTCATGTACAAGGATGAGGAGGGAAGGAGCCTACCAACATGATTTTTCTCTATGTCCATTAACATTATCTTTCTATTTCATTGCTTAAGTACACATTTTTAGCCAAAAATGTAATAACATCAAAGTCATATAACAAGTTACTGTAATATTGAAATACTTATTGTGCTGAAAAGATGCAGAATAAACACACGTTTAGTTTATTTTTTTTATTATGAATAAAAGTCTCATTTTTTATCCATGTATTCCCTTGTTCAAACACTCTTCCCCTTCCTGCCCCTCCCAGTCACTCTCTCTCCTCTCCATCTCCTTATTTAAAAACCCACTTTGAAATTATTATAATTAGGATAACTTCTTCTTGACTTGGATAACAGAGCTTTCTGTGGACCTGTACTCTTTTAGTTTTATTTTAAATTTACAAATATTCTCAAATACCATTGAATTTTAATAGGAGCAAGACTAAGGTTGTTCAGAACTTATAACTATTAAGAAAGATAAAGCTGTTTTCCCTTGAATGGATTTCAGTACAGCCATGCAAAATGGCCATGTACCATCTCTATCCAACAAGCTCTTTTTATTTGTGAGAGAATCTTTGAGAAAGAATGATAAAGTATTCCATTCTGTTTACATTGTTTATAACTCATCCCGGAAGACCCTTAGCCAATCTCAAAACAGCTTTTTTTCTGATAAGAGGAAATCCTTTAGAGGAGAAAAAAATTTCTGATTTATACCTTCAATAGGAAAGATGCCATCACAATTATCCCCAGGAACCACTTTTATCTGAAGAATTACTAAAAAGTTAGTAAGAAATTTTTTCAAAAATAATTTCCCCAGGAAATTGGATCAATTTTTAAAAATGGAAATTATTATGAATGACATGCAAAATGGTCCTGCTGAATTAAAAGCTAGCCCTTTATCTTCTGTGGCAGGGTTGTCAGGGAAGGTTGCTAAGGGTTACATTAATTTTAAGGTTATTATCCTGGGTCATGAGGGGTTAACCACAAACTGCAAGGCAGAAGTGCAGTTTTGTTCGTTGTGTCAATCATTCTAAATTTATATTTCAGGCTTACATGGGTAAGATGATTTTCTCCTTAATCCCTAAACCTCAGGCAATGGACTTAGGAAAGGCATTGAGGATTAAAGTCTTAAAAAATCAACAAAGATGGGCCTGGTTAAAGCCAGGGTGTTACAAAACAAAAAAAAAAGACATGAGTAATGGAAAAAGGAAAGCAGGAGTGATTAGAATGCATTATGTACACATATGAAATTGTCAGAGAACAATTATAATGAATGCTATTTCAAAATCAACAGAGAACTGGTCAGTGGCAGGGTTTAATGCTTTAATCCTAGCACTCAGAAGGCAGAGGCAGGCAGATCTCTAAGATCAAGGCCAGCCTGGTCTACAGAGTTCCAGGACAGTCACTACAAAACAGAGAAAATCTTGTCTGAGAAAATAAAACCAGCACACTAAACTAAGCTTCCCGAAGCTATTTAGTATTATCAATAAAAACCCAGAGTCAGATATTGAGATAAAATCTGAAATACCACAGAAGCAAAGGAGCAGCCACAGTCGCTTCTTACCTGGATCTTCTGACTGAGTGGTCCCCAAGATTCTGCCTCCAACCACTTCATATTCCAGTCTCCATTTCACTAGTGCATCACCAGCACCAGTATCAGCAACAGCAATAGCGACAGCGACAGCATCACCTCCAGGCTGTTTCTCTTTTAGGGTGGTTCAATCTTGACTCCTGTAGCCTACCAAGGCCTTGAATTCTTGATCTTTCTGCTTCCTTCTCCCAAAAGTGCTGGAATTAAAGGTGTGTGCCACCACTGTCTGGTGTCTATGGTTATTAACTAGTGGCTAGCTTTGCCCTCTGATCTCCAGAAAAGCTTTATTTGTCCGAATACAAACAAAATATCACACAACACTGTAGTAAGTCTGTGTCTGCATATGTTTCAACAAAATATTAAAGATAAAAATGTAATTTATTATCATGTGCTAAACTGACCCTCTGCATGTATGTGATGCATGTGACAGCTGTGTAGCTAGATATGTCTGGGAGGTGCCTAGCAGTGAGAACAATATTGGTTCCTGGCAGAATTAGCTGGATTTTGGGAACCTGTTCCCTATGCTCGATTACCTCACTTACTCTTGATGCAGGGAGAGGAACTTGGTCCTGGATCAAATTGATGTGCCAAGCTTTGTTCAAGCCCATGGGAGGGGGACACTCCTTTCTGAATGGAGATGGAGAAGTAGATGGGGAGGGGTAGATGAGTGGCAGAGAAAGGGAGGTAATGGGAGGAGAGGAGAGGTACAGTTTGGTATGCAAAATTAATTAAAAAATAATTTTAAAAGGTAATCATTGAACTCTTAAAAAATTGAAGAAAATATCAGAAGATGAAAAGAGCTATCATGCTTATGGATTAATAGAATTAACATAGTAAAAATGATTATCATAACAAAAGCAATCTAAAGATTCAATGCAATGCCCATTAAAATTGCAGCACAGTTCTTTGCAGACTGATCTTTATATTGAAAAACAAGAAACCCAGGATAACTAAAACAATCCTGTGCAATAAAAGCACTTGTGAGGGTATCACCATCACTGATCTCAAGCTCTACAACAGGGCTATAATACTAAAAACTGCATGATGTTGACATAGAAACAGACAACTGGATCAATGGAATTGAATTAAAGACTGACATGAAACATCTCATACCTACTGACACCTGATATTCAGCAAAGATGCCAAAATTATACAATGGGGTAAAAGCATCTTCAACAAATGATGCTGGCATAACTGAATGTTGGTATGTAGAAGAATACAAATAGAGCCATAGCTATCATCCTGTACAAACTCAAGTCAAAGTAGATAAAAGAACTTAACTTATTGAACCTGATAGAAGACAAAGTGGGGAATAATCTCAAGGCATTGTCAAAGGAGGAAACTTCATGAACAACAGGCACTAAGATTGACAATAAGTGGGACCCCAAGAAAACTGAAAAGCTTCTGTAAGGCAAAGGATACTGTCAATAGGACAAAAAAAGGCAGCCTACAGAATAGGAAAAGATCTTCACAAACCCCACATCTGAAAGAAGGCTGATCTCCAATATATATTAAGAACTCAAGAAACTAGACTTTAAAATACCAAATAATCCAATTTAAAAATGGGGTGCAGATCCAAACAGAGATCTCTCAACAGAAGAACCTCAATGACTGAGAAACACTTGGAGATGTTCAGCATCCTTAGCCATCAGAGAAATGCAAATTAAAACAACTCTGACATTCCATTTTCATTCCTGTCAGAATGACTAAGAACAAAAATACAAATGACAGCTCATACTGGAGAGGATGGGGAGCAAGGGGGACACTCATACCCTGCTGGTGGGAGTGCAACGTGTACAGCCACTTTGTAGATCAATATGACAGTTTCTCAGAAAACTGAAAAGTAATCTCCCACAAGACTCAACTATACCACTTATTCTTGGTCATATACCCAATGGATGCTCAGTCATACCTCAAGGACACTTGCTCAACAATGTTCATGGCAGCACTATTTGTAATAGCCAGAACCTGAAAAAAAAAAAAAAAAACTAGATGTCCTTCAACTGAGACATAGATTAGAAAATGTGGCATATTTCCACAATGGAGTATTATTATTCTGCTGTTAAAAACAAGGACACCAGGGAATTTGAAGGCAAATAGAACTAGAAAAAAACTAACAATCCTGAGAGAAGTAACCCAGACTCAGAAAGACAAACACAGTATGTACTCACTCATAACTGTGGACCCAGAGAGACTAGGTAACAAGGAGGGTTCATTTGGGTACCTCAGATCTCCACGGGAAGGGAAAATAGAAGGAATTTCTTAGTGAGCTGGGAGTGGTGAGGATGGGAACATTAATGATCAGGTTGGAGGAGCAATGGAGGAGGAGAGTATTGAAAGAGACTACTGGAAGGAGGGCATTTCAGGGTCAGGTTAAAAAGTTGATAGCAAGGGAATCTTCAGGAATCTACAAGCATGACCCCAGCTAAAATTCCTAGCCATCTCCTGTGACCAGATTGGTGCCTAGCCCAATTGTCATCAGAGAGACTTCATCCAGCAATGAATGGAAACAGAAAGAGACTCAGAGCCAAACATTAGACAGACCTTGGGGAATTCTGAAGAAGAAAAGGGTAAAGAACTGTAAGAGCCAGAAAGGTCAAAGACACTGCAAGAAAACTCACAGAATCAACTAACCTGGGCTCATAGGGGCTCACGGAGACTGAACCTCAAACCAGTGGCTTGCATGGGACTGACCTAGGCTATGTATACTACAGTTGTGTAGCTTGCTCCTCTTGTGGGACTCTTAACAGTATGGACAGGGGCTGTCTCTGACTCTTTTACTGGGTTTTGGGACCCTATTTGTCATACTGGGTTGCCTTGCCCAGCCTTAACACATGGGGACATGCTTAGTCTTACTGCAATATTATATGCCATGTTTTCTTGATACTCAGAGACCTGGCTTTTCTTAAACTGAAACAGAGGAGTGGATTGGGGCCTGGGAACAGAGTGGGTAGGGTTGGTGGGGAGATTGTGAGGAAAGGAGGAGGAGACCTGTGGCTGAGCTGTAAAATAAATAAATTTAACTTTAGAATATTAAATAATTAAATCCAAAGATAAATGGATGAAGCTAGGAAAAAATCATCTTGAGTGAGGTGACACAGACCAAAAAGAGAAACATTATTTTTATTAGCTTATATGTGGATACATTATGTTAAGTCTTCAAGAAGCAGGCTCTAACCACATAGAACAAGGGACTAGAGGGGAGGGCTGGATCACCCTAGGAAGGTGAAATAGAATCCATAGCTGTGGATGGATTGAGGAGGGGACTAGATGGGGAGAGTCAAACAGGGAGGGGGGATAAAATAACAGGGTAAGAAAGGGAAAATGGGGAAGGACAGCTAAAACTACTGATCATGTGATGGGTCATATGGACACCTACTACAGTAGAATCTCCCTAAAACATATTCATATATTAAAGTGATCTAAATAAATTTACCAAGTAACAGGAAGTCATGGCCCAAACTGTACATCTTTAATCACCAAATGAGGCCTTCATGTCAGGGAATGGATTATACCTAATTGAGTTGTTAGACAAAAGCACTCCCTAGGGAATCTCAAAACTACCCAAGATATTGCCAAGACCATTGGTTTTTCTCTACAAACTGATAGCAAGATCCCATTGCTCAAAGCTAACATTTACTGAACTATTGAACATGGAGAAATCAAGCTGGTGCCTACCTAGAGCCTTCACCCCTACTAGATAGTGTTCATGGTACTGGGCATGCTACCAGAGGATAATGGTAAATACCAACCCAGCTACAAACCCTTCAATATATGATGATAACCTACTTGCAAGATGTACTAGTGCAATGGTAGCAAAAAGATTATGGAAGTAACCAACCAATATCTAATTGTATTTAAAGTCCCCTCCATGAGATGGAACCCTTTCTAGACACTGTTGAGGTAGCAAAGAATCTGAGGCCAGATGTACCAGAGACATGGGAGAAAACCATATGCCGTGGTTATACTAAAGGAATCAAGCCCTAAGAAAACTCCTAATGACGTTCTGCTATACTTGTAGATCAGTGTCTTGCTTAGCTTTCTCCTGCAGTATTTTGGAATAAATACAGAGACCCACAGATGGACAATTTGCAGAAGATAGGAGACCTTGCAATGTTCATTCCTAAATGGGATGTCTCCATCATATCCCTCACCTCAGAGTTGAGGCAGAAGAAGAGGTAGAAAGAGTGTAAGAGCCAGAGGGGATGGAAGACACTAAGAAAATAAGGCTTTCTAAGCGCAACAGGACTGGTACACATTAGAAGAAACAGCGACTGTAGAGGCATGCACAGGATCTGCACAGTTCTGGGCCTGATGGAGTCCCATTGCTAAGAGAAAAAGTGGAGACAAGTCCCCATCCTTAACTGAGAACCTGTCTTCAATTGACAACCACTCACATATGAAAAATTACTTTTTTTCCAGACACATTGGGGATACAAACCATGCTTTAAAAGCTAGTTCCCATGCTTAGCAATAGATGGGCAAAACAAACTCAATGGCATTTTGGGAGCTTTCTTGTCTCATAATCTTTGCCAGAACTTTTTGTATTTTTCCTATATGTCCTTTGCACATATATTGTAGTTCTGGTTTTGTGTTCTTATGGAATTTCCTTGTTTGCAGATGTATGTGTGTGTGTGTTTCTTCAGCTTTTTATTTGGCTCTTTTTATTCTATTTTTTCCTATTCTGTTTTTTGTATATTAATTTTATTGTTATTATTTTAGATGTCTGTTTATATCAGTATGAGGAAGAAAAGTTGTAGATTTTTGTGGGTGGGAAAGTAAACAGAATAGATGAGAAGTTAAGGGAGGAAAAACATATTCAGAATATATTTTAACTTTAAAAATCTGTTTTAAAAAAAGAACTGAATTTTCCACATGTAAAAAGGGACTCTGAGTGGCATCTGATCACCACACAGCATATGAAACTTCTATAATATAGTTTCCTATGTGTTGATGGCATTGCCCTTTAAAGGTTAAACAGGAATCATGCTCATGTCCTTATTTTGGTCTGGGGATTTACAGCTTTAGGTACCATTGTGTCATTATCTTCTAAGATACAGGTGGTTATTTATTTTTTTTATTATTTTTTGAATAAAGTCTCATTTTTTATCCATGTATCCTCTTGTTCAAACTCCCTTCCCCCTCCTGCTCCAGGTGGTTATTATCTGCCTTAAATTGTCAGTAACTCTTAACTCTCTAAGCTACTCACATAGCCTCATTCACCATCTACTTGCCTGTGTAAGCTCTGTACTGTTTTGTTTTGTTTCTATTTTCCTATAGAACTTGACTACTTGTATGAAAATCTACATCCTTTTGATGAACAGTAAGTTCACATTCATATTTCTGTATCATCCTCTTTTTTTTAATCTTGTAAGGTTTTTTCATGCTTAAATTACCAATCCAAAGCTTTACCAATCAAACTACTTCAGGTTTTTCTCTCCTTGCCCAGGTTTTAATCAATGATTTTCCTATATATAAGATATATATGAAAAAGATATTTTACATATTAAAATATATAAATGTATTTGAAATATATGTATATTCTTCCTATGTTTTTGCTTATATAACCTGACTTGTCTTTGTAATATCTTTGGTAACTAGCAATCTTTTATCCACGACTCACTGATTTCAGAAACCTTTAATCTACCAGTTGTTTTAGATAGTTAATTTTACATATGATGAAGGTCCTTAGTTTCAGTTCTTCATCCTTTTTAACAATGCAATATCTCCCAATATTAACAACATGAGGCCTAGTCAATAGAGTTAGGAAATAGGCAATGGATCAGGTGACTGGGTTTGAAGAGTCTGATATGATTCATGCTGTGGCATATACAGAGGAAAATCAAGGTCTCCAAATGTATCTCTGTGAGTATTGGACCAGAGTAGCAATGATACATCCCAGAGCAATAACCTTTTATGAGGCTAAGAGTATCACTGTGAATTTCAATTATAACTTTAAAGTATGGATTAAATAGCCAAGCAAGATATGAGGAGTGAAGATAAGCATACAGGTTTAGACCTAGCATAAGATAGTAATTATTTACCAATTATTTTCTCTAATATGAAAAAAAGCATTTTATATTTGTTGTGTTAATCTAAGTTATAATTTAATAGCAAGAAGAACTTTAGGGTTCATATACCCCAATCTCCTAATTTTACAGATGAAGAAATCAGACTTGGTAGGTTAAGTGGCTTGTTCAAGGTCATATACTTGGCTGCTGTTGCAGATAGAACTAGAAAGAACCCAGGTCATTTTACAATGCATTCCTTTCTAGGTATAGCTCTGCCCCTCCACAGTCACATTGTTTTCAAATTATGTATGTTTCAACTCCACTTCAAAGGGAGGAAAAGTAATTTCCTTCGGAGTCAAATGAGGTAGTTCAGAGGGTTTCTCACAGGAAAATTGAAAAAATGGAATTGTCACTAGATCAAGAATCAAATGAAGGGACGATAACAGTCGAAAGCCAAACAGTCCAATCAAATGGCTTCCATAGAGCAGTGAACATATCTGAGGAATAGCCAACAGATATCAAGTCATTGCTGAAGTGCAAATAGCAAGCCACACTCATCACTGTAAATCAGGTCCATCATTCTAAGTCAAGTTTATCATTCTAAGTCAACATACATCATAGATACATGGATGCCCCGAAACTGAAGTTGTGGGAACTCCTACTTCTACTTTGGAGCTGTAAAAAACTCTTCTCTGAGTCTCGATATGTCACTCTAATGTGTAAGAGAAACCCACTTAAGTACATCAACCTTCATAGTAAGAGAAAAGGAAAGCTTGGAAAAGATCCAAGGCTAGTAGCATGATGTAATTTTCTCTTTTACAAAAAGGAAAATCACCAGTCCTGTCTAGATGGAGTTTTCCCTCATTTATTGTAAAGTTGTTCATCTCTGATCCTTTCCTAGGAATCATATTCAGTTTCTATCTCATTATTAAACTGGATCTGCTTGCATCAGCTGTTCATCTGATCCTTATGGATGCTGTTTTCCATTCATTATTTCAATATTCATAATGCCTTCCTAGACATTAGCCTAAATGTTAAAGATAGAATTTCAAAAGCAGTCTGTTTTTAAAGGTTTCACAATGGTGAGAGAGAACCACCTAAAACAGTTATCTGAGAATAAGTATGATTACATACTCTGGGAACTACAAAATACCAGAGAAATTAGTTACTTATTCTCAGTGGACAAGACTAGTATTCTGAAAAAGTTTAGTTTGAATTGAACTTCAACTCAAAAAAAAAATAGGAATTTAGCAATAAGTGAAAAAATCAGGACAGGATCTACTGAGACAAGGAATTTTGGAAAACCTGTTCTATTCTTGAAAATATTCGTGGACTGAGAAGAAAGTGTATTTCTCAGTGTTTAGGCAATGTGCTCTAAGAAATGTCTGTTAGAATCATTTGATTTATAATGTCATCCAATTCCAAAGTTTCCCCATTAGTTCTTGTGTTGATAACCTGTCTATTCATGAGTGTGGGATATCAATGTTACTCAGTCACTGTATTGTGATATATCAGTGGTTTTAGGTCTAATAGTATCTCTTTGGTAAAACCGTATTGCAATACTCTCCTCATGGATGATGATTATTATTATTTGTGTGTGTGAAATTACCCTCCTTACTTCTTTTGGCTTGAAGTCTTTTTTTTTCAGATATTATAATAGGCCTACCTGCTTAGTTTCTTATCTTGGAATATCTGCTTTTGCAACCTTTTACCCTAGATGGGGGCTATTATTAATAGTGATGCACATTTTATGGGAGCAGCAAAAAATATGGACCCCATTTTTAATCTAATCTGTTAGTTTCTATATTTTTGTTGTAGAATTTAGACCATTAATTTTTAGAGTTACAGAACAATGTTTATCAATACCAACTCTTTTATTGTTATGATGTTGTTTTCTTAGACTTCTTTTAATTAATGTTTCCAGAATTGTTTTCATTTGTGCCCTATTAGAAGTGTGAGACATCTTTAGATTGATATATTCCTTTTAATAGCCTCTGATGAACTTGCTTAGTGTACATGAATTCCTTTAATCTGTTTTATCATGGATAATTTTTCTTCTTTAATTATAACTGATAGTTTTTTTTGCTATATTATCTTGGGTGGGTATTTATGGCCTTCTATAACTTGTAAGACATCAGTCCAGGCCCTTCACACTTCCAAATTTTCCATTTAAAAGTTATGTTCTGTTATCATAGGCCTACCTTTATGTGTTATTCGATCTTTCCCTTTTCTAGATTTCAGTATCTTTTTGTCTTGTCCCTTTAGTATTTTGATCATTATGTGGTAGGGGAAGTCTTTCTTTTCTCTATTCCTGGTCCTTTCTATTTAGTGTATGCCTTTTACACTTTCCTAGATATATCTTTCCTTAGATTTCAATTTTTTCTATGATTTTGTTGTAAAGGGTAACAAATTCTGTGCTTTTGACTTGGGTTTTATTTTGTTCTTCTATACCTGTTATTTGAAACTTTCATAATTTGTAGTTTTAAGCATTTCAGAGTTCATGCATGTTTCCATGTTCCCCTACTGTTTTCTTTTTTCTTTTCTAGAAATAACATTTTTTTGAACGAGTGATCCATCTGTTCCTCCTTGTCTTTGAGACCTGACAGCCATTTTTATACTTGATCCAGGTTGGTGAGGGTTTGCTGGGAGCTTCTTTGACTTCCCAAGTTCTTCATTTTGAGTTCCATTTCAAGTTGGCTTTTAGTCAGAGTTCCTATAAATTCCATGTTCATATCTTGAATTATTTTATTCAACTGTGTATTTATTGTATTAAATAATTTTAGGATTTAGTTTATATTATGTGTATAAATAATTTGTCTGCATATATGTACGTGTATCACGTGCATGTCGGCTGCCCACAGAAGTGAGAAGAAGCCATCAGTTCCCCTGGAACTGGAGTTACAGGTGGTTATATTCCATCACTTGTGTGCTGGAAACTGAAACTGACTCCTCTAAAAGAACAAGAACTGATTTTAACCAATAAGCCATCCCTCTAGGTCCTATTTTTTTCCTTCTGCCTTCATATTCTTTCTGTGTTCCTTGATCATATTTATAATTGCTGTTCTGAAATCATTGATCTGTACATCATCTAAGTTCCTTTTCTTGGAAAACTTTACTATGAAGGTGTTAATTTCTTGAGGAAACCAAATATTGTCTGTCATTTCTGTTGTTTATGTTTTTGCAATGGGACCTAAGTATCTGGAATTAAGTGTTTATGGTGTTTCTTTGTGTAGATACCTGGTCTGATTTTTGTGGAGTGTTTGTTTGAATCTTTGTTTTCTGTCACTGTAGCTTGTCAGATTTTCATCCAGCTGAATGACACTTGGGGTCCAGTCTTAGAGTAGCTCTATATTGTTGTTTCAGTTCAGTGATGGATAGCTACAATTTCTGAGCCTGGAGACAAACCTTCTATAGCCTTAGAAGATTTTTATTGCTTGTTCTCAAAAGTCTATGGAATGCTTACTGGATTCTACAAGCAGTTCTTGGGTGACAAAAAGCTCGGGTCTCAGTGAGAACTGGTTCTCTTTCATGGGGTTTGATATAGGAAGCTATATTGCCCTCAGATACAGGTAGGTGGGATTGAGATCAGGGTGGAGGTCTTTATCTGGGGTCAGGTTCTCAGGATGTTACAAGTTCTAGGCTGTCATAGGGGTGGGGTGGGAACCTGGTTCTGGGGATTCTTCCCCAGGTTCTAGGTCACAAGAGATTTGTGGTCTTAATGTCATGGTTAGTAGAGTGGCTGACAGGAAGGTAGATGAACAAATCTGGAGATTCCCACCAAGAATCAGCACTTCACAAAGTCTCAAGCAGCATGGTAGGTGGGAGTGGTTAATATGTTCAGTCATTTCTTAACTGCGGATTTTTGATGTCCTACTGAGCTATGTTAATTCTTAAATTTTTTGATCATTCTTGCATCATGCTTGGAGGAAAGTTAACACACTTGATAAAAATGGAAAGGAGACTACTCTGGGCAGAAGAGTACAAGTAAATGTAGTGTCAAGATGAGGAAAGAATAGGATCAACCATAACAAATATGAAATACTATTTAAAAAAACCCTCTTACCTTGTATGCTAATATAAATAAACATTATCCAAAAAGAAATGTCCTGTCTGTCTATATGGAGTCAGTGAACTTAGATCTTGTACATAATAAGTGTGTGTATACCTCATACTCTTTTTATTCCATTTGTGTAATTTTGTCCACTACCCCCTTTTTAGAGTTAAGGTCTTATACAGCCCAGACAAACCTTAACCTCCCAATATTCCTGGTTCCAAGTGCTGTGATTATAGGCATGCACAGCCACACCTGTTTCATCTCTCTCCTTAAAAATGCAATATTTACAGAGAAATTGAAAGTGTTTCATATGGCTTGACGATTGTTTATTACATTGGTGACACTTAGAAATTCTGTACAAGTTCTGTCCTAATCATAGTAAATGTATCAGATCACTGTAATAGTTACAATTGGGCAGATCTGCTTGTATGTATTTAAATAATCCTGACATAGACATATATTTTTTTACAATTTACAATGAGAACTTCACCTGCCAAAAATTGTTGCAGCTTTGAAAAGACTGTATTTATCCTCATATTCTCTCCACAAATTATCAAATTGTCAACAGACTGCCTTCCAGAAAACACTAGATACTATTTTTGTTTGTTTTATTTCTTGTATTACAATATGAAATTATTTTGCTTGAGATATCACAAAATTTTGAATATTTTTATATGGTTTTATAAAGAGATCATTTTCAATATATTGTTTTTGAGTAAGAATTCTGATGAAAGTGAAAATCTATAGGCAAGTACAGAGTAAAGATCCATACTATCCTAAACTATGTGATTATTTGATTTTCAGTGGCTCCATGAGAAGAGTGCAATGATCACATAGATGCCTTTAGATTTCTTTTTTAACAGTTGCTGAATTTGCTTGGTTTATGCAGAGAGGCATACAATTATCTAGTTTTCAATGTCCTATCTGTACCTTAAGTTCCCTCTGGCCAATGACAGTGAGACATTAGCTCTTAAAATGGCATTACATTTTTCTCTTTATACTGTTTATTTTAAATTATCTACATGCCTTTTAATATTGACTAAAATGGTTCTTTATAATTTTGAGATTATAGTTTTTGTTATAACCACATAAAATACATGACACATTTTTATATTAATGCCTGTCAACTTTTTATATCCAATACTATTCAACAATCTCTACTCCACTAAAATCTTCCTTACTTTGAATGAAACACTTTAATTTCTTTTTTATTATGAATAAAGAAGTCACATTTTCTATCCGTGTATATCCTTATTCAAGGTCCCTTTGCCCTCCCACAACCTCAGGTCACTCTCTCTTCTCCACATCTTCCCATCTCCTCTCCAGCAAGGGCAGGAGGTCCCAAGGTCCCAATATTGCTCAGTTCAGCCTCCACTCCTGGCAGATTCAGTTTCCTCACCCCAACATCAAGACTGAGTGAGGTGTTCCTCTAGCGGGAGTGGGATCCAAGGAGTCAGTCCAAGGTTTTTCTGATCCCAAGCTGTTCAGTTGTTGGAAATACTTAAATTTCAATTAATGGTTTCTATAATATCTTATTTTATGTTTCTCATCTATTCATGTCTAGTAACTCTGAAGAGATTTGTTCATATTCTTTTGAAAGTCTAGCACCTAGAATGTTTTTCCTGGGTGCAAAAGTTACCTAGATCATCACCTACTCCCTTCTGTTTTATGCAAGTCTACAAGCAAATTAACTTACTTCTGTGACATTTCAATATTATATCATATCAAACTATCAAGTTTACTGTTGACTAACATCTAAATTTAGAGCTCCCATTAGGTACAATTCATTATAGCTACCTATTTAGTTTTGCTCTTGAAATTTTAGCATATTCTCTATGTCTCTTGTTATATATTGTCTCCTCATTATTAGTTCATGTTTTCTTTGCCAATTTAAGTCGCATATGATTATTGAACATGAAGGAACCTAGAAATTTTTCTCTGGCAATATTTTACCTCAGTTTTTCTTAATCTAGAATCTACAAACCAATAGTGGCTTGATAAATTTTATACATATGTATATGTATAAAATATTTATACATATTTATAAATATGTACATATATGTATACTCTGAAAATATATATCTTTCCTATAATTTTCATTGTTGAGTATCAAAGTCAGGGTGTTGGATATGCAAGCAAATGTTTCACTATTGAGCTACATTGAAAGCCCACTTTTATCATATTCTTAAATATAAATATGTAATCAAAAGAATTAGAAAATTTTTATTATAGAAGGACATCAAAAGTTTGGATACCATCATTATTTTACTTAAAAAATATATTGGAACAATGTTCATCCAATGCTTCTTAATTTTGAGTGAAGAAATACATAATGTCTTATCAAGTGCTTGTTTTCTTTTTCATTGAAAAAATTCATACAATATAGTTAGTTTACAGTTTCCTCTCTCCAAACATCTCCAAGATCATATGTATTTCCATTTCCATCCAATCCCATGCTTTCTCTCTTTCTTCAGAAAATAGAGAAAAAATAACCAAGCAAACCATAATTTTTAAAATAAGGAAAAAGTATGTGAAACACACACATGTATATGTTTCTTTGATTTTCAAGATTTGTCACAACAAGAATGAAAGAAACAGATTACATCTATTTTGGATATTCTTCATAACTATTCCTTTATTTTGAGACTTCTTACAGTTAGACATGGTTAGAAGTTTCTTTGTAGACTAGGCCAGCTACAAATTTACAGAGAATAACATGCCTCTTCTTACTAAGTGGTCAGAAAGGCTTATACCATAAGTTCTAACAACAGTTGATTATCATTTAGTGGCTGCTATGTGGCTGGAACTATTCTGAGGACTGAAAATAAAACAGGAAGCAAGATACTGTGCTTGCTCACATTTAACTTATGTACTAGTGAGGGTGTCAGACAACCTCCCTGCCATACAAGTATAATAGTTGCAGATAATGAATACTGTGAAGAAAGAAAAATTAAGAAATAATATAGAAAGTGCCTGGGGTTCAGGAAGGGCAGTGACAGTAGCTAGGTCACCAAAAAAAAAACCTCTACTAGAGAACTATATTTTGTCTGAGACTCTGTTGCACAAGATTTGGTTTGTAAATGTCTAGGCAAAGATAACAGCAGCAATGCAAAGTCCTTTGGAAATCTGAAGGAAAAGAAAAAAAATCAATGTGACTGGAGCATAGGAAACAATGTTTAAAGCAAAAAGTAATGGATTTGAAAAGTCAGGTGAGATTCAAGCAACAAGATAAGAGAGGGAAACTATTCTAAGTGTAATCAGGGCTGTTGAAAGTAGCAAATTCTATGGATTGATTTTTACTAGTCCAAGCATCTATTGGCTGTGTACAGAGAATGAACAATAAAGAGAGCTATGTAGATTCTATATGTATAGATTTCTCTTCTTAATAAATGTAAAAGTAGGGAGCATATTTCCATCAGTCTTCCAGGATTTCATCTGTTCTGCATTGTTCCTCAAAGATCATTACCATGGATCCATCAATTGCATATTCTCCTCCCCAGTGGATAAACTCCTTACATCTTTTAAACATATTTTTTTAACTAAAATAGAATTACATCACTTACCTTCCTGTATTTTCTCTTGTCAGCCCTTTTCTCATACCTTCCATCCATCCTTCCAGGAATGCATAGCCCTCCCTCTTTATTTTTCTTTTTTTAAAAGATTTATTTATTTATTATAGATACAGTGCTCTATCTGCATGCATGCCTGCAGGCTAGAAGAGGTCACCAGATCTCATTATAGATGGTCATGAGCCACCAACCAATTGAATTCAGGTCCTCAAGAAGAGCAGCCAGTGCTCTTAACTTCTGAGCCATCTCTCCAGCCCTATACTTTTAAATTTAAATTCTACACTGCAGTAGACAAAGTACCACTTAAATCCTAGAATACTAGTTTTTTGTTGTTGCTGTTTTATTATTTTTAAATTATCTCTCCAACTATCTTTCACTTCAGGTACTTCTAAGTAATGATCGTTTCTTTGTATCATTTTTAGCCTGAAAATAATTCTCTTTGACAGGAAACACAGAAAGAAAATAGGATGTAAATGAGTCAACTTTCTTCATGTCATCCATCATCCTCGACAGTTACTTTGGCTTATTTCAGTGTTCATTTCTACTTCCTGTCTGCTACATCAGTACAATTTACAGCTGTTTAGTTAGAACTGTCTTTTGAAAGTTTCCTTGAACAATATCTTAAGTTCTACTATTCTCTGCCACCTAGGTAAAGTATTTAACTATTTTATAAAATGAGAACAATAACATTATTAACATACAATTGGTGGAAAAATTAGTATGTTATAAAGTACCCAGGGGTGTCTGTTGGCACATAGACTGTATTAATTATATATATCATAATAGTATAATATTTTGCTAATATGATTATATGTTATGTTATTTAGCAATAACAATATAATAATAATATAGTTTGAATTGAG
This sequence comes from Sigmodon hispidus, assembly GCA_004025045.1. Taxonomy (NCBI): domain Eukaryota; kingdom Metazoa; phylum Chordata; class Mammalia; order Rodentia; family Cricetidae; genus Sigmodon; species Sigmodon hispidus. The sequence goes on from PVIH01004838.1 coordinate 61,532, forward strand.
CTTCAAATTTTATATCTCTCTTATATTATATCTTATGCTATCTATGCTTGTATTCTTGGATGCTAATGAAGTAAAATGATATAATTTGCATAATGTATTTAGTATAGTTTCTCAGACATAGGCATATCATGCATTTGGAGGTCAGAGGACAACTTTGTGGAATTGAATTCTTGGATCAAACTAAGATTGCTAAGTTTCTCTGGCAGGTTCCATACCTGCTGGCCCATCTCACTTGCCCCCAACTTAAGCATTTAAATGTCACTCTATGTTTTATTATTTATTAATTCTAAGATATTTCTTAGAAAAGCATATCATGCAAGCATATCATGCATTATTTAATTATTTGCTGTAGGTGGTGATTGTGTCTTGTCAGCTGCTCAAAATAACCATTTAGAGACTTATTATTAATTACAAATACTTGGCTAATAGATCAGACTAGTTACTAGCTAACTCTTACATTTTAAATTAACCCATATTTCATATCTACTTCCTACAACATGGCTTCTTTCAACACTTCACATTCACCTTGCTTCCCTCTGCATCTCTCCTGAATCCTCAGACTCGACCCCTCTTCTCAGCACTCTCTCTGCCCTCCAAATCCAGCCTACATATTTTATTAACAATGAGAGCAACACATTTTCACATTGTACAGAAGGATTATTCTACAACAATTGGCTGATGTGAAAAAATAACTTTTTCCACATTAATTATACTTTTGAAAGAAAAGTTTGGTTTTTAAAATGCTTTTTAAAAATTATTTATTTGATTTTATATGTCTGGATGTTTTGCTTTTATATATGTGTGTGATTGATGTCTATAGAAGCCAAAAGAGAGCATTGGGTCCTGGAACTGGAGTTATGGATGGTTTTGAGCAATTGTGTGCATTCTGGGAACCAAACTTGAGTCCTCTGCCTTAGCCATTCTGACAGGTGTAAGTTGTAATCTCAGTGTCTTTTTGATTTGAATTTCCCTGATGACTAAGGATAATGAACATTTCTTTAAGGGTTTCTCAGCCATTTGAAATGCCCCTGTTGAGAACTCTCTGTTTAGATCTATACATCATTTTTTTAACGGAATTATTGGGTTTGTTGATGTTTAGTTTCTTGAGTTCTTTATATACTTTGGATATTAACACTCTAGGAAACTGAAACTTAATCTACCTCAGAACCCAGTTATATGAATCCTGGGCATATACCCAAAGGACACTTCATCCTTCCAAATGAACATGTTTTCAACTATGTTCATAACAGCTTTATTTGTAATTGCCAGAAACTAGAAACAACCTAGATGTCCCTCAACCAAAGAATGGTTAAAGAAAATGTGGTACATTTACACAATGGAGTATTACTCAGCTATTAAAAACAAGGAGACAAGAAAATTTTCTAGCAAACGGATAGAACTAGAAAAAAAAAATCATCCTGAGTAAGGTAACTCAGATCCAGAAAGACAAACATGGTTTGTGTTCACTCATAAGTGGATATTAGCTGTGAAGTAAAGGTTGATCATGCTACAGTCCACAGATCCAGAGAGGCTTGGTAACAAGGAGGGCCCAAGGAAGGATGCATGGATCTTCCTGGGAAGAAGAAATGGAACAGACTTTGCCAGGGGCAGGTGAGGCTGAGAATAGGAGAGATCAAGCAGGGGTAGATATGGAGGGAGAGAGTAAAGACTCCTAGTAACCGGGAGTACTGAGCTTGAACTTGTAACCAGGCAAATTTTCCTCTGAAGGGACAAGGACATCAACGTAGCCACAATTTTTCCTGCCTACAAAGATGTGCTGGGGAATTGGTGGCTCAGAATTTGTGGGGATAAACAACCACTGACTGATACAACTTTAGGTTTATGCCACAAGAGGGAGCCCATACCGGACACTGCTTGGATGGCAAAGACCCAAAGGCTGAAAAGGCCAGAGACCTAGAATAGAATCAAACATGCCTGCAAATGATGGGATCAGATGCAGAGATCACAGTCAAGCATTAGGTGTAGCTGCGGAGACCCCAAAGAAGCGGAGGAGAAAGGACTGTAGAAGCCAAAGGAGTAGAGTGCTTCATTAGAACACAGCCCACAGAATCAACTAACCTGCTGCGCTCATAGGGGCTCACAGAGACTGAAGTGAGAACCAGGGAGCCTGCATGGGACTGATTTAGGTCCTCTGCACATATGTTGTGTAACTTGTTGTTCCTATGGGACTCTTTTAACAGTTGGAATGGGGAGTGCTATGCCATGTTTGGTTGATAACCCTGGCAGGCATACTCTTTCTCTGAAGGAAAATGGGGGAGTGGATCTGAGGGAAAGAGAAGATGGAGGGGGGAGCAGCAGAGGGAGGGGTAACTGAAGTTAGTATATATGAGAGAAGAGTAAACACAAAAAAAATTTAAAAGGATAGAAATTAAAACAAAACAAAACAAAACAAAATGAAACTACCAAGTGTTCTTAATTGTTGAACCATCTCTCTACTCCCTTAATTATAATTATCAGTATAGTCGTCCTTTAGAAATTCTTCAACAAAGGATCTGAAATGAGCTAGGCATGAATGAACACACCTGACAAGCCAGTACTCAGGGAAATGAGGCTGACAAATCTGAGTTCATGGCCAACTTGTATGATACTATGCTGAAATGTTAAACCTAGAGTGATTTTTCCTTTTAAATTTGTATCTTTCTGATGTGAAGGCCTAAAATTTAAAAAACAAAAAGCCAAGGCTGGGGAATTATACTTGGCACCCTAGCACAAAACAGGCCCGAGGCAAGTTTCAGGTCAGTTTGGTTTATACAGCAAGTTTCAAGATACTCAGGCCTACACAGTGAGGCCCTGTCTCTAAAACCACACATGACAAAGAAGGCCTTAGGATTCGCCCCCAGCACCAACCCCTCCTCAAAGTAGTCCCTTTAAACTGATATCTGTGGTAATGTTCAATTATACACAATTCAGTATTATCAATGTCTCTGTATGAGAACCAGTCTTGCCACTCTCTCCTGTAATTATATTTTTTGTGATGAAAATGAGCTTATTTGATGTTGACTTGATGTAGACAGCTTACTTGATATAATATTGACATTCCAGGAAACCTCAACTTAGATGTGAAGATTCTAAAACAAAGGACAGTGCAAGATTGAAAGAGAAAATTGAGAGGAAAGCGAGTGCTAAAGAAGGAAGGAAGCCACCTTCCGCCAATGTGAAGGGTTTCTGAGATGGCTTTCTCTGTGGCGTTTTAATATAGAATTTATACAGTAGATAAAAAGGGAGAATAAGCATTAGTATCTGGTCTATTACATAGCTTTGGATTTTGTGGTGGTACACATATGAAAACAATAGGGGACTATGGTACCCAGCTTCTCCATGTGTTGTGTTTCTGGTTTGGTGTTTCTTTTGATTAAAAAAAAAAAAAAAACTTACTTCAGCTTAAAAAAAAGTGGACATGGTATTGTATGGGCGTGGTCAGTCAAAGTAGGCGTGGTCAGTCAAAGTGAGTGAGGTCAGTCAAACTGAGTGTGGTCAGTAAAAGTGGGTGTGATATTGCATAGGTGTGGTCAGTCAAAGTGGGCATGGTATAAAGCTCAAAATAGTAATAGAGATAAATTATTTTTTGTGAAATTTTACTTTTATAAGGGTCTCTAATTAATTTATTGTGAACTGTTGGAACAAATGTAGCTAGGGTTTAAAAGTAAGCAATCAATAATCTTAATAATCTGCCCAGAATTACGTTTCTAGAAGAAATGTAGAGTTTTTTTTTTCTTTCTTTTTTTTTTTTTTTTGCAGAGACAAGATTGGAGGGAAAGACCATTTTGTATATGCATATATTGAATTAATCCTAAAGGAAATGAATCAGAGTAAGTTAGAAATAAACCTAAATTTTGCTTAATACAAAATATTTTGTGATTCAGATTTGCAACTTAGAAATCACTAGGAAAAACTGAGATAAATAATCAGGTCAGGTCTCAGACATTCTCCAAATTATGTTCATAACTCAATGTTCATGTTTGCTGTTGTAGTTTCCATTAGGAGCAAAAGGGGATGGGGGTGCTAGAGAGTATAATAAATGCCATGACACCAGGAAGCTTTTCTTTCTTATTGAGAACTATTTTTTCTTTCCAAATAGCTGAATGGTGAGGAGCCTTACATTAAGGATTCAGCTATACTCTAACACATTCTGCTCAGAATAAATTACCCATTTTCCTGAGCTTTTTATGATCTGGACCCAATTCATTTTGAAACAGCTACCAGCACTCAACTTTTAATCATGTTACTTTGTTTTTCTCACAATTATCTTAAATGTGGTATACACTCATATAATTTTTCAATAGATAGAATATCCCTGGTAGCTTTATCATTTTCAGTGGAAAAAGAATAAAAAACTGGAGGTACACTAGCTTAATGAGTCTACACCCAGGAGAACAGTTGTATTATATCTGTTGGGTTTTATATTTTAAACATAGTGCATAGTTTATTATCAACAGCCCAGGCATTATTGAATCTATAAACATAGCATATTATTCTGAAGTGCATATTGTTATGAAGAGCTCTAACTCTACATGGCATCAGTGGGGGATATTATGAAATATTGCTGGCATTATAAAGAGTACTAAGGAAATGTTAATTATAATCATGATTACTGTCATCATAGTCAATATCAATAATGGAAGGGAAGATGGAAAGGAATAATATTTAGAATCAGAAGTATTTTAGCAGAAGAAAGAGTGAAGTTGGACTTATTCTTCTGAGATTTATAAAAGAGGAGAAAGATAAATGACAGAAGTAAAAATGACATGTTAAGGGTAGAACAGGGAGAACTTGCAGGTGGATTGCACTTTAAGAAAATCGTTTGCTGAGCACATGGCTATAGAGGTGGAGGGGGAACTGGGGTTTGTATGAAAAGATAAGGTCTTTTCAGCAAGGAACCATTCAGCAATAAATTCTAAAAATTTGTGCTTTGTAGTTGTGGGAGATGAAACAAAGAAAGGACATTTTTTTCTCCTTTCTTAGCTTTTCCAACCATTTAGAGCAGTGAAGATAAATTAAGAGTGTCATGAGTGAAAATTTAAACTTCTAAAAGAAAGGGAATTGTGTGTGGGGCCGGCAGTGTAGATAAAATGTGGCTGCCTGAGCTGTAACTTTGAACAGAATGGCTTTTTTTGCAGTAGTAATTAGGAAGAAAGCAAAGCGAGTTGTTTTAGATAAAGGAAAGCTGACTGATGATGGAGCTACTGAAGAAACAGAAGCTGCTGATAAAACGGAAATTTAGTAAACACTTCAAGGATAAGGAGTTGCCAGTGTAATCAGCTCTGGTAAATTGTTACCAGACCTCTGAGAAGAACATATTGTTAGGCAAAAGGATTACACATTAATACTGGCTTTCAAGCATTAACACGTAAGGAAAGTAGATTAATTTTAAGATTTCTATTATTCCTAGTGGATCCAAAACAACCTGGAAGCTGGCAAAAATACATTATGAGAAGCTAAATACTGATATTGATTCTTGGGTCTGAAGATGGATCTGGATACAAAAGACATATGAAACAACTTTTATTAATTCTATCTTTACAATCACGAAATCAATTTGTCTTGTATGGGAATTTTCCAGATATCATAGATTCATACCTTAATTGGTATGCTTGGAAGCTTTCTGGAAGTGTAAGGAATATCTGTTAAAATAAACTTGTAAGAAGAAAAGGAACATGCCTGTAATTCTAGCACTTGGGAGGCAAAGGAGGGTGGATCTACAGATTCAAATCTAAGTTGGGCTACATACTGAGTCCTAACTAAGCCTAAATTAACATGTGGAACCCTTTCTAGAAAGAAAAAAAATATCAAAAAAAAGTAGTGCATGTTTGGGTGGGTCATAGATGTGCATGTGTAAGACAAGAGAGAGAGGGAGAAAGGGAGAGAGAAAGAGGTATTTCATTTTGGTTCTGAGTTTTAAGGTTTCAATTCAGTTCATAATTGACTCTATCATTTGTAGTTCTCTTGAAAGCCAGTATATAATGGCAGGAAATGTAGGATATAGAAAAGCCAATCACACCATTTTTAGGGAAGGAAAAAGAAAAGGAAAAAGATAAATTCTCACTGTTCCCTTTGGAGGATCTCTTCCAATGACCTAATACCTCTCTCTAAGCCCATTGATGACTCCCAACTATAACAAACTTTGGGGTGGAGGGCAAATATGGCCCAAACTATAGCAACTTCTATCTGAAGCTAAAAGCATACTTTTGTTTGTTGGTTGGTTTGAGAGAGCGCTTCCTAGCCTGGTGTCTTCTATCTTGTTATGTACTTAGAGATGATGATGCTATACACTCAGAGATGATGATTTTGAACTCCTAGTAATACTGTCTTCACCTTCCAAGAGCTGAGATTATTAGGTGTGTACCACCATACCCAGAACAAATAACATTTTTCTTACCTGGATTCACTGTTGCCTTGAGAGTTATTATTTCATAAAAGTAAAGATATGTCAAATTTATTTGTTTTCAAAAAATTACATAGTGCAATATGTGATACTGAGGTGTTGGTTTTATAGTGGATGTTGTAGGTCTATATTAGGTTACTTCCCATTGTGATAAAATACCAGAAATGGAGGAGGAGTGGATCTGAGAGGCAGGTGAGAGGGGTAGAGGGAGGGAAAACGTTTTTCTAGGTATTGTATGTGAGAGAAGAATGAAAAGATAAAATCACCTTGTGGAGGAAAGTGTTTCTTTCATCTTACTTTTCTCAATTGTACTCCATATTTGAAGGAAGCCAAGGTAGAGACTCAAACAGGGCATAAACCTGGAGTCAGGAATTGATGCAGAGACCATGGAGAAATGCTGGTTGCTGGCTTGCTCTACTCATTTAGGTTGCTTACGCTTCCCAGAACCACCTGGTTAGGGATGGCATCGCCCACAGTGAGTTGCATTCTCCCACATCAATGTTTAAGATAATGCCCCCGTAGAGTTGATTACACGTCAAAGTGATGGAGGCAATTCTTCAGGTGGGACTTCCTCTTCCAAGATAACTTCAGTTTATGTCAGGTTCCATTATTCCTCCTTGGCACCTGCATTCTATCCTCCTCAGCTGAGCCCCCACAAGAACCTCTTACTAGTTTCTTACCTTCTGTAGGCACTGCAACTGAACATACATATCTAACGATTCAAAACTACCATCCACATACGAAAGACAACATGCGTTGTTTGTCTTTCTGGCTCTGAGTTATCTCACTCAGAATGATTGTTTTCATCTCTACCTATTGGCTTGTGAATTCTATAATTTGACTTTTCCACTGTATATATGTACAGCATATTCACTATCCATTCATCAGCTGATGGATACATAGGCTATTTATATTTCTTCGTTATTGTGAAAAAAATCAAGGAACATGAATGAGCAAGTGCCTCTGTAGTAAGATGTCAGCTCTTTGGGAATATGCTCAGGAATGAAATGGCTGAGTCATATAGTAATCTAAGTCTTTCTGAGGAACTCCTATAGTGATTTCCATAATAGCTGCACCAATCTTCATTTCTACCAACATTGAATATGTGTTTATGTCCCCCCACACACGTACACATTGGCATTTGTTGACATTTGTTTTACTTTCATCTAAGCCATTCTGCCTGGTGTAAAAGAGACAGATTTTGAAGAGTAGTGTCTAATTAGAAATGTAAAATGTACCGTCATTTTAAAAAGAACTAAAAATACTTAAAAAGAAATTCTTTCAAAAGAAATTTCAATTAGGAGTTTTATCTCTGTACAATTGAGTAGGCAAGTGTACATATCTGTCAATTGTTCTTTACCCTTCAGTGAAATCTGAAGAGGGCATAAGCAGTAAGTTTTGGAATTATTGAAAGACTACAACTAAAACAGCTGATTACAAGGGTTTTATCTGCTTTATGAGCAACCCGAGTTTATGACTACCACCTATGCCTTACCACCAAATTATGAACCATTATCTTTAATTGATACACACACATTTTCATTTAATGTGAATGTTAGTTACATAGTATTTATACATTCATGTGTATGTGCATGTGTGTGTGTGTGATATCTTGATTTTTTTCTTAGTTGCTGACTATGACTTCTTTTTTAAAAAAGATTTATTTATTATGTATACAGTGTTCTGCCTGCCCATATACCTGCAGGCCAGAAGAGGGGACCAGAACTCATTATAGATGGTTATGAGCTACTGGAAAGTGAACTCAGGACCTCTGGAAGAGCAGTCAGTGCTCTTCACCACTGAGCCATCTCTACAGCCCCTGACTATGACTTCTTGGTTTATACTTTTTTAGGATTGTTGTGAACCGAGCTGTTGATATTTGGGTAGAGGTTTTCTTTATCTTTTGAATTTATGGTTATTTACATAAAAATATTTTTTTAATATCACATCTTTAATCCCAGTACTCAAGAGGCAGCGTTAGGCAGATTTCTGAGCTCTAGGCCAACCTGGTCTACAGAGTAAGTTCCAAACTCACCAGGGATACATAGAGAAAACCTGTCTCGAAAACCTCCCAAATAATAATAATAATAATAATAATAATAATAATAATAATAATAAGTAGATGAGAGCATGCTATTGTACTATTATATAATTAAAGGTCACAGAATAACTTTTAATAGTTGGTTCCCTCCTTCCACTGTGGGTTCCAGGACTGAACTCAGGTTCTCAGGCTTGAATGGCAAACACATTTTCCTACTGAGATATCTGGCTCAATATTTTCATTAATAAATTTTGATCAGTTTTAGGGCTATTGGCTGCTCTTCCAGAGGTCCTGAGTTCTATTCTCAGCAACTATATGGTAGTTTTCAGCCATCTACAATGGGCTTAATGCCCTCTTCTGTTGTTGAGTACATGCACACAAAACACTATAAAATTACATTAACAAATTAACCTTTAAAATATTTTCATCAATTGTAATCTCAACTTAATCTATTAAAAAATAAAGGTAATACTAAGTCCTTAAGATAGGATCAGTATAAAAATAGAAAAACGAACAAGAAAATCCTAGCATTAAAAAATATATAGTCTACTTGCATCATCAAAAGTTATTCAACTCTGGAGCTGAAAACATAGCTTAGAGGTTAAAAGTACATGTAGATTTTACAGAGGAATCAAGTCTTAGTTACCAATAACCATGATGGTAGAACACAGTCTCCAGGGGATCTGCTGTCCTCTTCTGGACTCTGTAGGTGCCTACATTCACATGTCGTCCATATATATATGAAGTTCATACTAAGAGCTTTCTATTTTCTATATCTTTTAAAGGAAGCCACTGAAATTCTGTATGCAATAAAGAGATTCTGTGATTAGATGTGAACATTAGTTTTTATGACTAACTTTAATGTGAAAGCTGGTAAGACAAAAGGTTAAAAGAACACTTAAGGGGATTGTTTCATGACTTAAAAACAGATGACAATGACTTACATAAGGGAAAATCCCTACTTATAGAATAAAGAACAAAATAGGGCTGACATTTTTTCAAGAGGTACAATTGGCATACATGAGTGATTGTCAAGGTAGAATGTGGCTGGGGTTGTGGTAAAAAGATTGAGAAAGCACTTTAAAGATAAAATCATGGGCATAGTAAATTTTAGGTATGAAGAAGACTGGAAACATCGGGAAACCATCTGATTGTATTGATCTAGAACTCATGAGAAACTGTGTATGGAAACAAAGATTTGAGACTCATTGGCAGATAAATGGTAGCTTGTTTACTTGAACTCATAGAGGTTTCATGTTTGTAAAAGAAGGGGAAAAAGCAAATGGGATGAGAATAGAGGGCAGAATTGACAATGGCTCAAGATAGACCTCTGAGATAGAACTCTTCCATTTAAGAGATGTGCAGAGGAAGAAAATCGTCATAGATGAGAGAGATGGCCAGAGCAGTAGTGAGAGGAGAGCCAGGAAAAACAAGTGCTACCAAAAGTCTTGCATGGCAGCCAGTGAGATGGCTTGGTGAATATAGATGCCTGCTGCCAAGCCTGATAGCCTTCAATTTGAGATCAATCATGGGATCCATATGCTGGGAGAAGACAACTCCTGCAAATTGTCTTCTGACACACTCACGCACCCCAGGGCATGCTTGTCTACCTGTATACACACACACACACACACACACACACACACACACACACACACACAGAGAGAGAGAGAGAGAGAGAGAGAGAGAGAGAGAGAGAGAGAGAGAGAGAGAGAGAGAACTGAGAGTTTGAGGATTGGAAATATTGTAAGTTTTCTAGCATTCTCTTCAAATTGCTGCCCAAAGCCTTCTTGTCAGTAGACCTTGCAACCCCTTCAGGAAGTAGAGAATTTATCACACCATCACAAGAAATTATAATATAAATATACTGATTTAAAGCCAGTGGAAGTTTGGGGGTGTAGCTCAGTGCTTGAGTGATTGCTTGATAGGCCCTGGGTTTGATCACCATCACAAGAAATGAAACCTGAAGGAAGGACAGAGAAAGGTCATAAGAGATATAGAGAACTAGGCCATATGTTTTCTTCCTTAATTCCTGAGAGAGTCCCGGGGATTTTCTAGAAACAGGAGCAACAAGAGAGAAAAAAGAAAAGACCCTTGAGAGTTCATTTTCCTCCCCATTAGCTATTTCTCACAAAAGCAAATGCAGAAAGTGGCGCTACTGAAAGTATCTTCACAAGACCATACAAGGCAACAGATAAGCTTCATCATGAGCAGGATTTATGTCTATTTTATCGCTTTATTGCAGACACCAAGAAGAGTGCCTGACACATAGTAGATGCTCAATAAATAACAGTTGACAGTACAATGAAATCAAATGGAAAATCGGAGCCCAATGCAGCCTGAAATATAATCTTTCCCCATAATTACTCCCTGCGACTGGATATACTCAGGGAAATCAAAGGTCACATTTGATCAAACTGATAGTCTCTTAAACAAGAGGAATGAACTGTAAGTCAGTTGCAGAACTTGAATTTATCATGGTTATTGCTTCTTTAAATTTATTTAACCACAAAAATAAAACTCAGGGGCAGCAGATAACTGTTGCTTCTTCTTTTTCTGTCTTTCAAAATGTGTGCTGGAGATCACACTGATTCTTCAAATAGTCACTGACTTTGAACTGATTTCATTGTTCGAATCTATGTGAAGGGAGCAAATGGGAAAGCAGTTTCGATTGCAAAGCTCTAGCTCCTGTTAACTAGTGATTATCGTAATATATACAACAGCTTGTTGGTTATCTAAGATATGGTCATTTGATGAGCTGGCTCCATTTTTGGTGGGAGAGGTGACAAGAGAAATAAGACAAATCATAGTACTCCCCAGAGGTACAGTTACAACATACCTTCTTAAGTGTATCTCTCATGGCTAAAGACAGCCAAAGTCAAGTGTTCATGAGGGAACTTGTGGTACCTTTAATTATCTTTTGGCCTCTTGTCTGAGTCCCATGATTCCAGGTTGAAGGAAGAATAAAGGACTTTTCTTACCAAAAGGCTGCTGTAAAGCCAAAGAAACATGAGAAAGAAACAAACTGCTCCATTTAGAAAGGCTTTCCTAGAGAGACAGCCATGCTGGCCTTTTTGACTCCTGAGAAGAACTCTGTATGACTCATGACTCTTTGTAATAATTTATTGTTTTAGCTCTGCGGTTGGAAAGCTCTTATAGCATTCTGCCTACATGTTTGGCTGCCTTGTTTCTTGCTCTCAAGCAGGTGTGCACCACCTTTTATTATTGTGATTCTATGTTGTTGTCTATGAAGTTCAAGGTCAAGAACTGTAGGAACTTGCAATTGAGCTACGAAAGAAAACCAGTCAAAAATTCTTACGTTTTATTTGAGTTCAAGGTTGATTCTGTCTTTGCCACATTCATAGATATTCTGGGGCACATGGGGCCTAGAGACTACTGGTTGGGCACACTGCTATTCTGTACTACCTGGCTAGTCTTAAGCTGTCTTATTTCTCCTTCTATTGTAATCCATCTTTCTCAACTCATTCCCCCCCTCCTCTTCCCTCTTGCTCTATCCCCCTCTATCTCAAATAAAGGGTATCACTATGTAGTTTGACTAGCCTAGAACACTGTTGTTTAGGTGGCCCTTGAACTCAGTGTGACCCTCCTTCTGAAGTGTACTTAATGCTTGAACTACAGATGGGAGCTAGTGTGTTCTTTCCTCAACTTCTTTTATTCCTGTCCCATAAATTACCACCAAATTCACATGATTCTCAACATGTCATTCCCAGCATCAGATGGTCCTTCAGCTTCAGAGTTTTATAGTAAACTGCCCAAAGCACATACCTTCTTATCTATCCTGAACATATCTCAAATTCATCACATTAAAAGTAAACTAATTTATCTCTCCACTATCTGTTCTGGTATGCAAGTCTTCTTTCTTCCTTTTCTTTCCACTGTCACATTCAATCTGTCATTATTTATCTCGGTATTTCATTTCACAATAATGTCAGTCACCATTCCCCTTCTGCCTGCTACATCATTTATCTGTACCTTCTTTCTTATTTTTTCCTTCTATTGAAAATGAATTTTTTCACTTATTACAGTTTTTCCCTCTTTTACCCTTCCTAGTTCCTCTGCTCCTCCCCCTTCTAAGAGCTAATAATAAAATAAAATATAATAATACAAAAATAAAAACTAACACACCAAAATTGGACAAAACGATCAGAAGGAAAAGAACTGCAGAGAAGGCACAAGAATCAGAGACCCAGTTGTTTGCACACTCAGGAGTTCTATAAAAACACTAAATGGGGGAACATATAAGCACAGAGAAACTGATGCAGAACTGTGCAGCCCCTGTGCATGCTGCCTCAATCTCTGTGAGTTCATATGAGCCTTGATCATGTTGATTTAGACCAGTGGTTCTCACCCTTCCTAATGCTGTGACCTTTTCATACAGTTCCTTGAGTAGTGGTGACCCCCCAACCCAACCATAAAGTTATTTTCATTGCTGCTTCCTAACTATAATTTTGCTACTGTTGTGAATTATCATGTAACTATTTGTAGTTTCTAGTAGTCTTAGGTGACCTATGGAAAAAGGCCATTTGACCTTAAAGGGGTTGGAGATTGACTACAGAATGAGAGCCACTGCTTTAGAGGGTCCTGATTTTCTTGGTGTTTTCCATCCTCTCTGGCTCTTCCATTCTTTCACCCTCCTCTTCCACAGAGTTCCCTGAATTCTGATGAAAGGGATTTGATGAGAGAAATTCCAATTAGAGCTTTGTGCTTCAAGGTCTCTCACCCCACATGATGTTAGGATGTGGGTCTTTATTTGTTCCCATCTGCTGCAGAAGAAAGCTTCTCTGTTGATGGCTGAGCAAGGTACTGATCTATGAGTATAAGCAGAATGAAGTCTTTTTATTGCTATGATTTTTGCTGTTTGCTTTAGAACAGTAGTATTTGACTGTTTGAACCTGGGTCCCTGGGATAATATGTCTCAGGTTCTTGGTAACCAAAGTTCTTGGCATGGGTTCTGTCTCATGGAGTGGGCCTTACATCAAATCAGATATTGGTTGTTTATTTTCACAAATATTGTGTCCCCATTGCACTAGTATATCTTGCAGGCAGAGTGGCAGAACAGTGGATAAAAGGATTTGTGACTGGGTTGGAGCTTAAATTTCTGTTTTGGTAGAATGCAGAGTACCTTTTTATACCAAGGACACTAGAACATATGGGTGAAAGCTCCACCTAGGCACCATGTCAACTTCTCCATGTTAGATGAGTTCTATAGGTGTTGTATTCAGCAATGGGGCCTTAATATTAGCTTGTAAAAGTAATCTGTAGTCTTGGCAACAGCCTGGGGCATTCATGGATTCCCATGGGACCCCTTTGTCCAACAACTCAATTAGCTTGGGATCAGAAACACCCTGGACTGACCCTTAAAACCCCACTCCAACTATAGGAACACCAGATTCACTCTTGAGGGAGGGGAGACAAAACTGGATTTGGCCAGGAGTGGAGACTGATGCAAGCATTATTGGGTCAGTGGGACCATAGGACTGTCTGCTCCCTGCCCAGGGATGGGATAGGGAGTTGCAGAGAAGAAAAATGACCTGATGTGGTGGGAGGGGGAAGGGACCTTGAATGAGGATATACAGGGATGGGAAAAAAATATTCAGAGGGAAAGCTGAACACATAGTAAATATATGTGTAGCAATCTTATTTGCATTACCACCCTTGATAAGCCATGCTTATGATTCTTATCTTCTTTATAGTTATTGTTAACTTTTCCTCATTTTAAATTCATTTTACTGTTTTTTTTTGATAAATACAAAATAAAGAAGGGAAAAAAAAGAAAAAAAAAGAAATAACCCAGTTCTAATAGTGGAAGATTTATTTGTTCTTAAGAGATTGCTGGATGGGGCTGTCTTTCCCCTTTTTCTGTCAATTTCATTTACATCACTTTTATATGTTTTAGGAAGCCAAAGTAGCTTTGATTTGCATTTCCCTGACAACTGAGAATGTTGAACATCTAAGTGTTTCTCAACTATTTGAGTTTCTTCTTTTGAGGATTCTTATTAGGTATATACTCTATTTTAAATTCAGTGACTTTTTTCTTGATATCTAGTTTATATGTTTCAGATATTAGCCCTCTATCAGATGTGAAGCTGATAAAAATAATTCCTATTCTGTAGCCTGCCACTTTGAATGATGGTGTATTTTGGCTTGCAGAAGCATTGCAGTTCCAGGAGGTCCCATTTGTCAGTTGCTCAAGGTGCCCGTTTTATCAGGGTTCTGTTCCCACTTTTTATTCTATCACATTCAGTATATCTGTTTTTTCTTGTTACTGTCTTTGATCCATTTGAAGTTGTTTTTGTGCAATGTGATAAGTATGGATCTACTTGCATTCTTCTATATTCAGCCATCCAGTTTGGCCAGAAAAATTGTTGATAGTGTTGTGTTTCTTTTCCAGTTTTTATTTTCTTTTTATTAATAATCAGTTGTCCATGAGTATGTGGACTTATGTCTCGGCCTTCAGTTTGATTTCATTGATCAACGTGTTTATTTTACTGTCAATTCCAAGCTGTTTTTATTCTTACAGCTCTGTAGTGCAAATTGAAGCCAGAAATAGTGATTCAACAGTTGTTTGATTATGTAAGATTGTTTTAGCTATTCTTGTTTTAATGTGTTTCCATATGAAATTGAGAGTTATCCTTTCAAGATCTGTGGAGAATTATGTTCCAGCTTTGCTGAGGATTGTATTGAGTCTGTAAAATGCTTTTTGTAGGATAGCCATTTTTATTATGCTAATTCTACTGATCCACAAGCCTGGGAGATCTTTTCGTCATCTGATATCATACAAGTCTTTTACATGCTTGGTTAGAGTTATGCCAAGTTATTTTATATTATTTGAAGCTATTGTGAAAGGTGTTGTTTCCCTGATTTCTTTCTCAGTTTGTCATTTGTATCAAAGAGGGGAACTGATTTTTATGAGTTAATTTTGAACCCAGGTACTTTGCTGAATGTATAGGAGTTTCCTGGTGCTGTTTTTAGGGTCACTTATGTATACGATAACATCAAAGATATGCAAATATTGAAAGTTTGACTTCATTTCCAATTTGTATCCCCTTGATCGCCTTTTGTTTACTTATTGTTCTAGCTATATTTTTGAGTACTATATTGAATAGGTATGGAAAGAGTTGACAGCCTGGACAGTTCCTGATTTTAGTGAAATTGCTTCAAGTTTTTCTACATTTAAGTTGATGTTAGCTATGGGCTTGTAAATTGCTTTTGTTACATTTATGTATTTCTATTTTATACCTAATCTCTCCTGGAATTTTATTATTATAAAGTTGTTATGGATTTTGTCAAATGTTTTTCTTTTGCTTCTAATGAAATAAATAAAAATGTGGCTTTGCCTTTCAATTTGTTTATATGGTGGATTGACTTTAATGATTTATGTATATAGAACCACCCCTGCATCTCGGGGATGAAGTCTATTTTATCATAGTGCATGATATTTTTAATATTTTCTTGTTTTTTGTTTGAAAGTATTTTATTGACAATTTTGCATCTGTACTTATAAGGATATTGGTTTATAATTTTCTTTTTTGTTGGGTCTTCATGTGGCTTAGGTATCAGAATAACTGCAGATTCATAAAACAAATTATGTAGTGTCTTTTCTGTTTCTATTTTGTGGATTAATTTGAGACAGATTGGGAGCAGCTCTTCTTTGAAAGTCTGGTGGAAAACAATCCAGCCCCAGGCTGTTTTGATTAGGAGCTTTTAATGAGTGTTTCAGTTTCACTAGGGGCTGTAGGTCTATGTAAATTGTTTATCTGATTTTGACTTAACTTTGGTAAGTGGCTTGTAGTAAGAAAATTGCCCATTTTTAAAGATATTTAGATATGATGAAGTATAGGTATTTTGCTTTTTATTATTTTTTATTTAAAAGTTTTTACATACCAATCACAGTTTCTCTTCCCTTCCCTCCACCCACTCATCCCCCAGTTTTCCTCACCACATCCCTCCACCCACTCCTCAAAAAGTATATGGCCTCTCATGAGGAATCAACAAAGTCTAACATATGAAGTTAAGGAAGGATCCAGTCCTGCCCCCTGTATCAAGTCTGAGCAAGGCATCCCTCTATGGGAAATAGACTCCAAAAAGCCAGTTCATGCACTAGGGATAAATCTTGGTCCCACATCCAGAGGCCTCACAAATTTCCCAAGTCACACAACTGTCATCCACATTCAGAGGGCCTAGTTCGGTCTCATGTTGGTTAAAGTATGTCCTTATGATTCTCTGGATTTCCTCAGTGTATGTTTCTAAATTCTAATTTTCTAATGTTGTTAATTTGGATCTTCTCTCTCTTCCTTTTAGTTAGTTTGGGTAAGGATTTGCCAAATTTTTTAATTGGAATATTTATTTATTTAGAAAATAAAATTTTTTTCCATGATTTTGTCAAAGAACCAATGCTTCATTTCATTGATTCTTTGTATTTTTTGTTGTTTCTGTTTTATTGATTTTATCCCTAAGTTTGATAATTTCTTGCCATCTACTCTTTTTCTAAAATTTTTTTAGAAAATAGTCCTTTTTTCCCATGTATCCCCTTGTTCTTCCTCGCTTCTCCCTCCCAACCCCTCCCTGTCTGCCTGCAGCCTCCCTCCTCTTCATCACCCCATCCCCTACCCCAAAAGGGCAAGAAATCCCAAAGTAGATCAGCTCAGCATTTATCTAATCCTTTTAGATGTGACTTATTTTTGTTCTAGTGCTTTTAGGTGTGCCATTAAGTTACTAGTGTGAAATCTCCCTATATTTTTTTTAATGTGAGCACTTAATATTTACAAACTTGCCCTCTTAGAACCATCTTCATTGTGTCCTGTAAGTTTACGTATGATATTCATTTATTTTCATTTAATTCTGGAAAGTCTTTGATTTCTTTCTGAATTTATGTCTGTAACCATGTTTCATTCAGTAGAGAGTTGTTCAGTTCCCATGAGTTTGTAAGTTGTCTGTTGTTTCTATTGTTGATGATATCCAGCTTTAATTGGTAGTGGTCAGATAGGATGCAGGGTGTTATTTCAATTGTCTGTTGAGACTTACTATGTTTTCAAGTATATTGTCAATTCTGGAGAAAATTCCATGAGGTGCTGAAAACAAGGTCCATTCTTTTGTGTTTAGATGAAATACTTTGTAAATATCTGTTAAGTTTATTTAATTTTAACTCCTGTTGGCTCTAGTATGTCTCTGTTTATGCTTTTTCTGGATGACCTGTCTATTGGAAAGAGTTGGGTATTGAAGTCTACCACTATCAGAGTGTGTGGTGATTAATGTGTGGCTTATAGTACAGAAGGTTTTCTTTTACCAACTTGCAATAATCTCAGTTATAGTCACCCCTTCCAACCCCATCTATAACCTTTTGTACATCATCTGCATTAGTCTTCCCTTTTCTTCTTTCTTTTTAAAATTTATTTTATATACCAACCACTTTGCCCTTCCTCCTCTCCTTTCATTTCTTCCCTACTTTATTGTACCCCCCCAACCACTCCTCAGAAAGGCTAAGGTCTCCGTGAGAGTCAGCAAAACATGGCATATTAAGTTGAAGAAGGACCAAGCTCCTTTCCACTTCATCAAGGCTGAGTGAGGCATCATTTCACCACAGGGAATAGGTTCCAAATGGCTCAGTGGATAAGAGGACTTGCTGCTCTTCCCAAAGATCTGAGTTCAACTCCCAGCACCCACAAGGCAAGCTCAAAAATGTCTGTAACTCCACTGTCAGATGATCTGATACTTGCACACAGACATATATGCAATGTGCATGAAATAAGAGTAATACATTACATCAAAAATAACCTGACATTTTCAGAGAATACCAAGCAACTGGAGAAGATGCTCTATGGTTAGGAGCACATAATGATTTAGCAGAGGATTAGAGTTCAGTTCCCAGCACCTAGGCATAGCAGTTCACAGCTATCTGTAACTCCATCTTAGGGGATCCAATTCTGTCCTCTGGTCTCCTTAGGCACTGGACATACTATGCCCAGACCCACACAGAGACCCATATACCCATAATAAAAAAAAACCCAAATCTTTAAAAACCAAAGCAAAAAGGAATGTTAATATTTGAAACCATTTCATCACAAATGCATACCTTCAGTTGCATTCTAAATAATGTAATTGTAGTGGAATGGTTATGTGCTACCCACAGATCTTGACTGCATTTCTTCTTCCAGAGCATATGTTTCTTTCCTTTTCTTAATACTTAGAATAGAGATGACCATTCAAGTGAAATTGAAAATGCTTCCTTCTTTTATTTTTTCTCTCATCTTTATGTGGCTTTATTCTTTTATAAAATTCCCTTTTTAAAAAGTTTTATTATTTTAAAATTATATATTCTTTTTAAATTTTTTTATTTTTATTTTTTGGTGCAGGACTCTGACTATATGGAGCGACACTGCCATGTCAACCACTCAATCCTCTAATGTTTTCACATAAGAAGTAAATAGATACATTCATACCCTAGAACATTTTCAAGCTCCAATTGTGTCGAGGACAATGTCTGTCTTGTGCTTTGCACATGGTGGTGTCAAAGGTCAAAATCACAACACTTTAGTTAAAAGATCTCAGTTGACTGTTTTATAAATTCTAGGACTGGTCAATACTTCACTAAATAAAATTGAAACAGGGTTCCAAGTGTAGGGCAGAACAGGTTGGCTTCGAAGGCAGAGAAGGACTAGAAATAAGCAGGAAGAGCGAACAAAGAGACAAATTGTTTATTTTAGAATTTTCTTTACAACATACATTTAAAATATATACACGTATGCATAAAATGTGGTTTGAACAAGTCTACTCCATATTTCTTCCTCTCAAAGTTTTTTTTTTTATATTTGTTTTTGAAATCCTGAGACAGGGTGTTAACCTAATTAGGGAATCAGGTGATAAATTACATTACGTTATGCCAGGTTACATTTTTGTAAAAATTAAAGGATTAAAAGGTTATAAACATTAATGAAGAATACTTATTATCATTTTAGTTGGTGTGTTTAGGAAATTTGGGGGTTATCTTTCCTTATCATAATTTATTAGAAAGTCGAAATCAACTTAATTTTAGTTGGAACATTAATATTGGTGACTCTGCTTTTTTAGTTTGCTGTGTTGCAGTACAAGTGTAGTCAAAACAATGACCATCTATATCTTTTACTCAGCAGTATATATTTACTGAATACACAAATTAGTGCTTGCTCAAAACCATTTCTTCATCAGATATTATTTTTAGTTACTTTATTTTTAGTGTTAACTATTTATTTATTGTCTGTCTGTACATACATATCATAGATGCATGGGAAAATCAGAAGAGAATGTGTATGAACTGATTCTTCCCTTCCAACATGTGAGTCCCCAAGATCAAATTTAGGATTTCAAACTGGAGAGAAAATAACTTTACCTACTAAGCCATCTTGTCAGGTCTACTCATATCTACTTTCTTCCATTCAAGTACTAACCAGGCATAACGTGCTTAGCTTCTGAGATCAGAAGAGATTGGGTGTGTTCAGAGTGTTATGGCTCTAGACTTGTTTCTATGCTCTGTGTTTTGGTTCTGGGAGTTAAACCACAAAAATAATAAATAATAAATTTATTATTAAACTAAATTCCCAGCTTAAGTAACACTATTATTATATTGACACACACTCAGAGACACACATACACACACATAGATAATGCTGTATTATTAACCAAGGAGAGCAGATCTTAACAAAAACCATTGAATTTAACTAAAATGAGCTAACAGTTTTCTATTTTAAAGTATTATATGCTTAATAACTATAGTTAAACAAAAGGGATGGCTAATTAAATGTGAACCAAGTCCAGGCTCGGCACCTTAAGATCCGTCGTGCAGAAATACGAAGACCTGAGTTTAATTCCTCTCTCTTCCCCTCTCTGTCTGTGTGTTTGTCTGTCTCTCACTCTCTCTTTCTCTGTGTGTGTATGTCTATCTCTCTTTCTCCCTCTCTCTTGCTTTCTCTCTCCATCTCTCTAGCTCTCTCTCTCCCTCTCTCTCTCTCTCCCCCTCTCCGTTTCTCTAGCTCGCTCTCTCTGTGTGTGTGTGTGTTTGTCTGTCTGTCTCTCCTCTCTCTTTCTTTATATGTGTGTGCCTATCTCTCTTTCTCCTTCCCTCTTTCTCTTTCTCTCTCTCTTTCATGCACACACACTAATGAATAAAATACCTATTTTAAAAATGAGATTCAGTTAAGGCCTATTATGTAAATTTTTGAACTATCAACTCAAAATCAAATTTGTTTTGAAAGATGAATAACCATTAATGTAGTCTTTTATGAGATCCACTGCTGCAAAGCTTAAGAAAAAAATGGTATTTCGATGGCGAGTTTATTTTCAGTATCCACTTCATTGGTTTTGTTTGTGTTAGATGAGATGCCATGTTCTGTGCTAATTTAACTTTTCTTGAGCCTATTAGCATGTTTGTTAGATATGAATGGTTATGTGTATGTTTGCACATGTTCTTAAAATGCTTTTTGAGTATAGTCACAGGGTAATTTAACCCTGTAGTTCAAAGCAGAGCTGATGATATGATTGGAACCATTGAGAATTTACAGCCTGTTTCAGGATTCAAAGTTTCATCATTACAGGGCTTGGGAGAGGCATTATTCCAGTGAAGACAAGCTGACTCAAAACTGATGACTGCATCTGCTTTGATAAAAGAGAGAGATGGAGAGATACTTGTATGTGTTTGTAAGGGTACATATGTTGCAAAGTAGGGGGTCATCCATAGAAGTAGCAATAAGGAAGGGTTTGTCTTTGCTCAGGGTAAATGAGTAGTTTTTCACTTTCTTTTGTGTCCTCATAAGCTATATCTAAGAGGGTGTTCTCTCTCCTTTGTCTCAGGTTTGAGGAGGACCTTGATTTGGGTGAGCAACGTCTGTTGTACATGGATGGCCTGGCTTTCTCTTCATGTGTTTTAGGACAGAGCAAGGTGAATGGAGGGAAGTGACAAGGAGGTAGATCAGGTTTTCCAAGAAGTCACATGATTCACTTGTGTCCTGGTGGACTGTGTTTAACTGATAGCAGGAAGCAATTTCAGCTGCTGTGGATTGGAGAGACAAGCAGAATTCACAACTCTCATAGCAGCTGCTTTTATTTACTATAATTTTAACTTTTTGTTTTCCTCTCACATACTGTATACTTCACAAGCTAAATTTTCATTCTTTTCTTATTCTTTATTTTTATGCTGATTGACCTAGGTCCCAGCTATATAACTTGCTAACTCCTTCATCTGAACTCAACCCATGATGCTTGTTCATCCATGCGGCTCAGTACATTTTCTCAGCAGCATTTCAACTTCTTTCCTCTGCATCTCCTGGGATCTCTGTGGCATCTCTTCTCAATGGCAAATCTCTGGCATCTCTGATCTGCTCTGAGATGTTCCCAATGTTTTCTTAGTCTGGTAACTTCGCCCACACTTCCTGTCTACCTTTGGTCAATTAGCTTTTTATTAAACCAGTAGGCGGGACAAATATTTACAACATACCATAATCCTGCTACACTAGCCCTAAACCCCCATTCATATATATATGTATATATATATATATATATATATATATATATATATATATATATATATATAGTTTGGTGATTTTACATCATGCACCCATTTGCCTTCTTTCATCTTCTGATACTCATAATGTACATGAAAATAAGAATCTTTTGCTAGGGAATGAGAGAGATGGCTCAGTGGTTAAGAGCACTGGCTACTCTTACAGAGGATCTAGGTTTGATTCCTAGTATCCACGAGGCAGCTTACAGCTATCTATAATTTCAGTTTCAAGGGATCAGAGGGCCTCTTCTGGTCTTATAGGGCATCAGGCACACACATGGTACACAGATACATTTGCAGGCCAAAACTCTCGTACACATTAAATAAGAATTAACAAATTTAAACAATGTCTTAATCCTCATCAGGCTTTCTATTGTCTCCATTTTACAGATGACAAAACCGAATGTGAGAGGTTGCCACTTCTCA
Organism: Sigmodon hispidus; assembly: GCA_004025045.1. NCBI lineage: Eukaryota > Metazoa > Chordata > Mammalia > Rodentia > Cricetidae > Sigmodon > Sigmodon hispidus. Next base: position 83,954 of record PVIH01004838.1, read on the forward strand.
GCCAGGAAGTTGTCAGAGCTAGAATCCGCGCTGAGAAACCTGACAAACAGGTCACTAATGATATTTTCTGCTTTGGGAAGTATTTCCCACATAAGGCCTTTTTTTTCTGTTCCCATAAGATAGGAACTCTCCTCCTGGCAACACATTCTCACTTTTATATAAGCTTCCATTGTGGTAATTATCATATTCTGTACTGTATTAAGATGTGTTACGAGCTCTTCTCTATAATGAGTCTGGAAAAGTCACCTATTTATGAATAAAGTCATATTTTTTATCCATGTATCCCCTTGTTAAACTCCCTTCCCCCTCCTGCCCATCCCAGTCATTCTTTATTCTCCCCATCTCCTTATCTCCTCCCTAGCAAGGGCAGGAGGTCCTAAGGTCCCAAGGTGGCTTAGTTCAGCATCCACTCCAGGCAGATCCGCTTTCCTTATCCCAACATCAAGACTGGGTCAGGTGTTCCTCTGGAGGGAATGGGCTCCAAGTTGCTGTTCCAAAATGTTTCAGATCCCAAGCTGTTCGGTGTTTGTGGTTTGCAGCTTGGACATGCTTTGCTTTTTGCTTTTTTGTTTAAAGTCTACTAATGACTGAGTACATCCCCTGCTTATTATTATTGTCAGAGATCTTTGAAAATTTTACAAAGGGTCAGATTCAATTTTAGGTGAAAGACAGAAAACTGGACAATTATCTCTTTTTTCTGGTAGTTTGATTTTAAAACTATCCAGGCCTAGGGAAACTCTTCTCTCTGTGTACTAGAATTTAAAATGATTGGTTAATCTGTTTTGGTTCTCCTTGTGTGCTAGAATTCGAAATGACTGGTTAATCTGTTTTGGTCAGATCCTATATGATCTGAACACCTTTGAGAAGCTTACATGTTACAAAGAATGAAATGAATTCCATCAGTACACTTCAGGTTCCACCACAAGATCTCTGAGTTGCTCAGGTCATCAGAGCCTAATACTGAATAACTCTTGATTAACATCTAAAAATAAGTGTAAAGAGTTCACTTTGGCTATAGCACAGCATGAGTACTCCAGGGTCAATGAAAACACGTAATATTTGCAAGGGACCACAAATTTGTCTCTATTGGAATAAATGAAAATGTGTGACATTGCTTTATCAATTTCTCAAGAGTATTCAACAACATATAGTAACTTCTTTCCTGGATCAGTTTTAAGATATATTCTTTTTCTTTCTCCTTTTATTGGCTGGTGTTGAAACTTCTTTGGAGTTAGTATTTTCTTAAAAAGAAAATTTCTTCAAACTGTCTTTCCTGGGACTTCCTTCTAGGTTGTGTGTTTAGCAAAAAAGGAGATACAGATGGTTATATATTAGCTAGAAGAATAGCACCAGGCAGAGACTAGAATGCAATCTCACTGGCATTCCACAGATTAGAAAATGCTGGTGCTGGAAGAGACACACACATTTCCTTAGCAGTTGTATTAACTCTCTCAGGGAGTTGTGATAATTATCTCCAAAACCCTGCATAGCTCATCTAAAACTGGGGCAGCTGAGGCCCAGGGTCACTGGGTATGTTTACTCTAGATTACTCTTTCAGAACAAAGGGAGCTGACTATGAAAATATCCAAACGAATTCTGATTACAAAAATTTAATGGTAATATACTGGGCATTTCAAAAAAATAGAGATTCTAAAACTAAAATGTTCTAGTTTTCTTCATTTCTAAATAAATTATAACACCTTTGGGTAATTTGTGTGGAAATAAGCAAAAAAAAAATGACTTAACAAAGAGACCTGTTGCCCCTAGCCTGCAGGGCTCATGGCAGGGACTTAGTATATATGAGATTGGCAGCCATAGCCACCAATGAACACTGGCTTTGGCTCTTTTTTTTTTTTTTAAAAAAAAATAATGTTTTCAACTTAGATATTGTTCTAACTGGCAAAGAAAGTAAGTTTGGGACATTAAGAATGCATTTTTATGGACGCTGCAGTCACATAGTAAACACCTTTATCCATACATTTTTTTTTCTTTCTTTTTTCTTTTCCTTTTTTCCTCTTTTATTTTATTTTGTTTTATTTTTAGGGGGAAGATGGATGGAATCAGGAGGCATGATGGGAAAGACACAAAGAATAAATGAAAAGAAAGTTAAGAATTTTCAAAAAAGGAATAAATTTTCCTAATTTTTTCTCAGGTAGAACCTAAATTACTCAATTTTACCATGAAGCTGTTAAAAAAGAGATATTTGACTTCTATGTACTTCTTGATAGATCCATTGAAAGAAAAATATCCAATTTCTTACTTAGGATTTCATGTTATAACAAAATTTAAAAAATAAAAGTAAAAAGTTACTACATAACTAAAACCTCATTGATTGTTAGACTTCCTTCATATGCTTAAGGAATAATAATGGCTGTCAAGACAGAGGCTACAATTTGTGTGTATTGTTCTCACTGTTCTGCACAACTGGGAAAAGTAAAATGGTAGTACGAAGTTTTCATCTGTCTCTTTACAAGAATAATTGTTCAAACATACATTGTATTTAAAATGTAATTAGGAGAAATGGTTAATTATGACTGAATTCATGATTTCTATATCAAATGACCCACTCAATATGAACTTGGCCTTTATGTTCTTCTCTTACATATTTGTTGGTATAGTCTTTCCTCAGCAGTATTTACCTTATACTTTTCTCCTGCTCACAAATCCCTACAATATGCCATTGCCTTCAATATGAACTCAAGAGACAGTAATCTGAGTCCCTGTAATAAATTTTTGCTAGTTGTGACATCCTGGGAATACTATTTATCTCTTCTGAGGCTCAGTTCCTTTACAAACAAAACGGAAGTTATGTATTAAAACACAACTGAGAGTATTGTTGGGAGAATATATGTGGCAGTGTTTAAAACTTCCCTGTATGCCTAAAGCTCTTTCACTTACTACATATTCAATAAAGGCTAATTGCATGAATGGACAGAGAGCTGTAGATACTACTGAAGATTATGTAGCTGCAGGCTCTCATACTTATTACAAGTACCTGAACTCTTAATTCCTTGTGCCCTGGCTAAGACAGGACCTTTATTACAGATAAACTAAGTTCCTTTGACTCTCTAAACACTACTCAGCTGTTTGGCTGTTCAATATTTAGAAGCTGCTTTACTAACTCCTATAATTGAATTCCTACTCAGTTTCTTTTCTGCCTCACAGTAAGGCGCTTTGCTGTTCAGTACCACAGCATCTCAATCACTATTATAATTTTGTTTCAAACTCATTTTTTCCCCCATGAAATTGCCTTATTGACGTCATCTGAGTGAGATCCCACCAGGACTCTTTTGTACATGTCTAGCCCTCACAAGATCAATTTGCACAATCCCTGACGATACACTACAGCTCTGCAGATTTGGATTGTTCAGTGCTTTGAAAAATTATGCTTTTAAAGTTACCATACAAAGTAATCACAATATGGCATTTTCATGCATGTGTGTCTTCTAGTTGGCTTCTCTGTATATGTGACAAAAATATTGGCCAAAACCAATTTGGAAGAGAAAGGTTGTTTATTTGGCTTAAAGGTTGCAGTCCATCATCAAGAGAAACCTGGACAGTAACTCAAGGCTGAAACCTGGAGGCAGGAGTCGACTGAAATAGAGGTCATGAAGGATGACTTGCTTCCCACAGCTTATTCAAGTTGCTTTCTTATAGAACTCAGGACTGCTTGTCCGAAGTGGAACGGGCCCTCATACAACAATCACTAATCAAGAAAATATTGCAAAGCCTTCCTAAGCCCTCAATTGCAGCTACTTCTTCACAGACAACTCTAGTTTAGATGAAGTTGATTAAAATCTACCTAGCACAGTGTGTCTCCTGTCCTTTCGCTGCTCCCTTCTTTCCCCCCAATAGTAAATAATCTCTTTTTTGGCTTTTATTTCATATCTGTGGCATTACCATCTGCTTTGCCCCTCTCCCTTAAGATCTCTTCCTCCCCTCTCAGGGTCCTTTTCACACATACATACACACACACACACACACACACACAGAGAGAGAGAGAGAGAGAGAGAGAGAGAGAGAGAGAGAGAGAGAGAGAGAGATATTAAATCTACATTCTGTAAATGAGTAAAAACAGTTTTGCTAAGTCATTTAACAGATTGATTTATAATTCCTGCAAATGTAATGATTTTATTTTTTACTGCTTAATAAATCCCCACTGTGTCTATATAACTATGCCTATATACCACATTTTTTTTATCTGTTTATATGTTGACAGAAATATATGCAGGTCCATTTTCTATCTATTGTGAATAGAGCAATGGGTACAATAAAAGAAAGGAAGAAAGAAAAAAAGAAGAAAGGAAGAAAAGAAACTTGGTATGCTGATATAGAATCTATTGTATAGCTTGATCATATAATACTTCTATTTTGAAGTTTTTGTGAAATCCTCTTGCTGACTCCCATAGTGGCTGCACCTGTTTACTTCTCCACCAGAAGTGCACAAGTGTTCCCATTTCCCCACATTTTCATTAGCATTTTTTTGTTATTTGATTTCTTCTACACTGACTGGGATGAGATAGAATCTCAACTCTGCATTAATTTGCATTTCCCTGATGGCTAAGGGTGCTAAATGTTTTTCAGTATTAGCTGTTTGCATTTCTTCTTTTGACAATTGCCTATTCAGTTCACTATTCCATTTACTGTTGGTATGGCTTTTTGGTGTGTTTAACTTTTACCATTCTTTTCTTTTACTATTTATATTTGGGGTGAAGTGGAGGATATTTATGTCATGGGGTACATATGGAGGTCAAAGAACAAGGTTAGGCTTTCTCATTCCATCTTTAAATGGGTTCTGGGTATCAAACTCAGGTCATCTGGCTTGGCAGCATACACCTTTATCCACCGAGCCATCTCACTGACCCTTATTTTGGCCATTTTAAAATGTTTTCAAGATATTAATATTCTATGTAATATATAATTGGCAAAGATTGTTTCCAATTTTGTGGGCTGACTTTTTTTTTATCTAGTGACTGTTTTATTTGCATTGTAAAAGGATGTTGTTTTTGTGATTCCATTTGTCAATTCTTGTAATATTTTATTTACTATTTGAGTCCTCTTCAGAAAGTATTTTCTTACCCTTGTAGTTTAAAGTGTTTACTTTTGGTACTTTAAACTTTTCAGGTCTTGCATCAAGGCCTCTCATTGTATTGATCTTGATGATTTTCTCCATATTTTGCCCATCTCCTATGCAGTTTAGAAGCTCTTTTTGTGCCAGCAAGGAGCACATTTTCTTTATTCTAACAGGCTTTCCATATCATCTACAGCATCAAGAACACAATTTCAAATATTTGTTGAATAGACTGATGATATTTAAAGAAATTGCATTTTATAGCAATAAAAAGCAAAACACCAAATGAATGTCATCTTTATGATCTAAAGCAACAGACTGTGTTCTCACAATGAACAGATATTCTCAGTCATTTTTCTATCTTACAAAACAAATATGAAAGAGAAAATGCATTATTTTGTGAAAATAACAATGAGAATAACATATTATTCACTGTTGCTAAATAAATGCTTAATTTAAAGCAGTGATTTAGCTGTGCATTTTTGGTCAAGCCGATTAACCCCAAAAGTGCTAGGTTTCTCTGCAAAATAAATGAAGGGTTGGGTTATATTCTTTCCATATGTCCTCTATTCTACAAATTTATGGCTCTTAGACTGCATACTTCAGCCTTAGTTAGCAGGGTGTCAGTATGTGTATGCAAATTCTAAGGATGTGGAATCATCAATTTGTGTCCTTTGGGAGTGCTTTTGTGTGTATTAAGTACATATAGCTTCTGTCTTGGGTACATGATATTTGTGATCTTTTCTCAGGGACAAAAAATGGTTCTAGGATATAATAAAAAAGATTTAGTACTTTTGGGGAAATAAGGGTGATGGCAGAAAAGAGAAGTCAAAGACAGGCTTTTGTTAAGTAATAGATAAAAACTGGGTAAAACAAGACTAGCAGTTGTATTTAAAAAGAAGCAAGAGAAATATCTTCCCTCACTTTTCTTTATTTACCCCTCTATACTGAAAGTACCTCTTCCATCCCACAAAGGAATTCATCATTAACCACAGTTCAAATTGAAAGCTATCATAAAAACTAAAATTCATAGTATTCATTCTTACCCTGGGGATAAGAATCAGAGTGTAAAGTGCTCATTGTGTAATCAATCATAAGGAACTGCATCAGAATGCCTAGCATTCGTTCAAAAATTTGCCTGTGGTTGTACATCTCCAGAATAAATAGTAACTTTGGGGAAGTCAGGTAGATCACTGGATCTCAATGGAAGGCCAATGATAGCAAATTGCTGAGTGCTGGTTTCAGCAATAGACTAGAGTCTTCAAATTTTGCTTAGAGACAGTGGGAGCCTTTTTGCCAGTGCTGCCAGAAAGATAGAATCAGAATGACACCTCTGGAGGAAATGGGCTCTGAGCTGCCAGTCCATGCACAGAAACACAGTCTGATCCCACCCCTTGAGTCTCCACATACTGCACATGTCAGTGGACAGTTGCCTCCCCTTGGAGGGCCTAGCTAGCTCCTTTTCCTGATGGTTCCCTACTGGCTGTTCTTGATTCAATGAGCTCCCAAAGATCCAGCCAGCCATCACTGTGAGAATTTTCCTCATAATCCTTACCCCCTTACCAATATAGACTCTCCTCCCCTGCTCTCAGCTAAACCAGAAACTCAGCCCAGTGCTCAGTCATGTATCCCTGCCTCTACGTCTATTCATTGTTGAGTCTAAGTTCTGTGATGACACTTAAGGTGACTGTTCATTTGATTATAGAGGAAGTCAAGTCTAGGAAACACCTTCACTATTGGTTGGAGACCTAACCAGGGACATCCTGTAAGTTCTTGGAAGTTTCCTTAGCACGTGGTCTTTTTCCAACCCCACATTGGCTTCAGCATTGAAAGGATGGAAAGTATTGTCAAGATATAGTATCAATGAGAAAACTACGGCTGAAGGAGAACCAGAAATGGGTGGCCCACTTTCAACTAAAAACACAATCTAAAAAAGAAAAGAACCAAATGGGAGAGCTGTAAACTCCAAACCATAACATTTTAAGTGAAAATTTCAGTAGAAGCTCTCTCTAGTGTACTGGAAATGATACAAGAAACAGCAAATAAAGTAGAAAATAGGACAGTAAAAAATTTATGATCTGTGGAAGAGCAAAACAAAGAAGACAGAATGTAGATAGAAGAGAACTAAAGGAACAGGTCTTTGAAGACTCGTGATGCAATTCTCAAAAAGTCTAATATTCATGTCATTTGAGCTCCTAAAGGAAAGAAAAAAATGACTGGTGTCAAAAATATATTTGAAGGAGTGACACCTGGAAGTTTCTTACATTTGATAAAACAAATTAACAGACTCAGGAAGCTCAATGAACCTTGCAATGCAAGAGAAAAACATGCCGAGGTGGGTCATACTAAAAAGTTCAATGAAAGCAGGTAAGAAAAAATATAAATTATATATGGAAAAGCAACTTAAGAACCATGCATTACTTATCAAACCATGACAGTAAATAGAAATCAAAAATTTTAAAAAAGCTCCATTCCGATCAGCATATACAACCAGAAATATTTATGAATAAAATTTAAAATCCATGCTTAAAATGATGAAGCATTGCTACATCAAAGGGCAGACACTCCTAAAGAAATAGATTTAACCTGTGTTCATGGATCAGAACATTCAATGTTGTTATCTGTCAGTTTCATTCAAATTGATCTATAGTATCAACTCAGCTATGTTCAAGATCATGGGATATTTTGAGACTGTTCTGAAAGACCGTTCAGAGATATATATGAAAATTCAATGGTACTAGATCAGCCATGTTTTCAAAGAAAAAAGTCTGTATCACACTAGTTGAATTCAAGACTTACTATAAAGTACAATAATTAAGACATAGCATGGTGAAAACATCTTCACGAAAATATCACTGTTGCAGAACCAAGGGGTTCCATATTTTTCATGTGTGATATTGGTAATTCAACCCAGGGACTCTGTAGTTAAGTGTTAAGTCAAGTGATCTATCACTGAGCACCATTGTCTTTTTTTCAAAGTTTGATTTTGAAACAGGGTCATACTGCAAGTGAATATTTCTGCAATAATACTGTGTAGCCTTGAAGTTGTCATCCTCTTACCTTAGCCTTCAGAGTAGGTGAAATTACAGGCCTAACCCACCATATGTAGCAAGACTTAAGCTTTTTCTCATAGTTTTATCTACTTCATTGCTTTGTTTATTTTGTACATATAAAAATACACAACAAACGTTATGTCATGGCCATTGTATTGTCAAGGTTTTCTAACAGTTATAGGATGAACCTATAAACATTACAAGAGGACATATAAGAGTTCTTTACAGCCTATGATCTGGCTGGGCCAACAATAACTGTCTCCTAACAGGAAAGGCCAAGAATCCATCAGTTGTTCATACTATGAGACTGAATGCCTCAGCTGTTCTTCAGTCCACTTTGGCATTCCAGAGAAGTAGGTTGAAACATCTCAGTGGCAGGCTAGATGAACTTTTCAGTTGAACTGAGTTCCAGCAAGCAAAAAGTAAAATCTTCTTTCTTTCATGTCTTTTTAAGTGGACCAAAAGATGTGGCCCAGACTTACAGTGAGTCTTCTGACCCCAAATGATCCAGACTTAAGATGGACATTCCCACATCATTTGAACCAATTGGTACAAATTCTTCACAAGTGTGTCTAGCTGTTTTGGTTTTAGTTTATCAGATTTTGTCAAATTGACAATCACAATTGGTCATTACAGCCATTTTAACTATATACTTCTATAGTGTCACTGATATTCATATTGCTGTGCTATTAACACCCATGACTTTTTTTTATGCCTTGAGAAACCAACTGATCACCAAGGCATGATAATTAGTGCTTGTAATCCAACTATTTGGAAGATAATACCAAGAGGTTCAGGAATTCATCACTAGTTTTGGTTACATTTTGAGCTCAAGGTCAGGCTGAGTTATAAATGAGACAAAAATACACAAACAAAAATGTGGAAGGCAAAAAATGGCAGTTCATGGCTGTAACAAATATTTGGAATGGGGGAACTGAATGATTGGGCATTCAAGGCCAGCCTGGGCATCTTATTAACATCTTATCAAAGAAAGAATGGAGAAGAGAAAAGCAGACTATCCATTTATTGTCTCTTGTTTCAAACCATTTTTACTACTATAGCAAAATACCTCAGTATTTCAGTTTTATTTACAAGAACTCTCATTTGCCCTCATGGCCTAATAAAGATAAATGCATTTATCATAGCATCTCCCCTTGCTTCACTACCATTTCAAGTCTCTCCTACATACAAAGAATGTTTGGTCCATCCCAGTGGGTTCAAAATTCTTGACTCTTTCTAGCATCAACTCCAAAGTCTTATTTTCAAAATCTAATGTAAATAGCATGTAAAACATACCTTATGTAGACTCAAGATATGATTCATTCTAAGGGAAATGATTTTACTACAGCTGTGACCCTACTAAATAATAGCAAAAATTTGTATATGTCTAAACCACAGTGGTTAAAAACAGAATACACTGAGTGTTCAAAACATAGTTTGTAATACTATTCTCTAAAATGGGAACCAAGGACCCATGGCTACTTAATTATGGAGAGAGAAATAGTCAGGATATGCCTAGAGCTTTTTGTGATGTCAGGAACCAGGGAATCAATCAAATCAAAAGCAAGCAAACAAAAGAAGAGTCAGTGGCAGATCTGGGAGTGTTTAACCAATAAAATTGTGTCAAGGTATAATCCAAGGCCTCCTACTGAAATAAATGACAATGAAAGTCAAATAAATATGGCTTTCAAGATTGCTTAGTGGGTAAAGATGATTGGTGCCAAGCCCAACAACCTGCACTTGAATATCATCAGCCACACTTAATGGAAGGAAAAAAAACAATTACCCCAAGTTCTTCTCTGACCTCCACACATGCACCATAACACAGACACGCACATACACACACACACACACACACACACACACACCTATACACACATGCATTCACACAAAAATAATAAACTAAAAGTAATAAAATTTTGAAAAAGAAACTAGCTTAGATGGTATAAACAATTGTAGTATATTAATGCAGTGAAATTTCAAAGAATACAACTTTGTGAATTCATTAATATAAAACACTGAAAATTGTAACCAAATATGTAGTGAAAAAAGCAAGTCAGTAGTTGTCTGGAAATGGAGATTGAATGAAGGTTAGATTATAAAAGTATGCAAAAAATTCCTTTGGGCTGATTGAAATATTTGTCATCTTAATTGTGGTGCACTTTTGTGTCAAAAAATAATCCAATTATAGACTTAAAATATATTGTCTGTTTCAACTCAAATACACCTCAATAATATTTTAAAATATATTCTGTCTGACTTTATCTAGAGTTCTTGTCATTACATCACAGTTGCCTCTGAGATTGGGATAAGAACCTCTAAGGATAGTGAATAGAAAGAAATCACTATTTATAGGGTTACTCGTTAGTTAGAATCTTCTAGGTTGTGAATCATAGTATCAGGTCATACTTCAAAACAATAACCACAACATACAAAATTACCCTTTTTATAGGCCCCAACTCATTGAATATTGAAATTCCATATATGTTGATTCCTATTAATTTGAATTTTTCCAGTGGGGTTATAACTAAGAAGAGCATATAATACACATATTGTATTTAGAGATAAATATTAATTGTTAGAGTGAGGAAAAATGATAGCTGTGATTTGATAGAAGAAAGGGTTCTCATATTAAGTACAATTCACAAAGATTCAATGTAGTATATAATTTACTTCTTAAAATGGAAATAGCTTCAAAATACAGAAAATTTAAGAAATCACCTAAGAAAATCACTATTAAATTTATACAAATGCTTAGTTATTTTTTCTAGTGGTCCAGTGATAGAGCTCAGGAGGTTAAGGTTCTTGCCACCAATCTTGACAACCTGAATTTGATGCCTGGGATCCAAAAGACAGAATCAACCACTGCAAACTATCCTCTGACTTCTACCCATGACCTTCCTCACATACACAAGATGAATAAATGTAAAATTTTTTCTACACATGCCTAAATATCTATAGATTATAGTTTTCTTAAAAATATTAAAATAGGATTGTGCCACAGATACTAATCTAAAATATCTAACACAGTTTTTTATTTCATTTTTTCCCTTGAGTATCCTTCAAAGACAGTGAAAAAGTCATTCTATTTTTTAGTTTATACATTATTTTGTTGTTTATTATCTAGAGGAATACAAACTTTTATTAAGTTTCATTCTATTATACTAAGAATACTTAAAGTGGTTCTTACCTCTAGACAGACCTTTATATGTTCAAATATCACATTTTTGATTCTGTTGGTACAATGTTATATGTTATATAGCAGGTCTGTAGTTATTACCTTGGAACTGTATGTCCATTGATTATCAATTCTCCTTTCTTCCCTTCCCCACAGCCTCTGATAATATTATTGTATGGCTCTTTTCTGTGTTTATTCTTCTATGGCTGGTTTATTTCATGTAGTTCAATCTCAGGTTGATCATAGTATTCTATGTTATAAGATTTCCTCCTTTTTAAAGCCTGTATAATATTATGTTTTTTTTAATTTAAAAGATTTTTCTAAATTTTACATACCAACCACAGTTCCCCTTCCCTCCCCTCCTCCTATTAGCCCCCAGTTTCTCCCTACCCTATCCCTCATCCACTTTTCAGAGAAGATAAGGACTCCCACAGGGAGTCAGTATAGTCTGCATATCAAGTTGAGGCAGGACTAAACGCATCCACCATATGAAGACTGAGCAAGGTATCCCTCTACAGGGAATGGGATCCAAAAAGCCAGTTCATGCACTAGAGATAAATCCTGGTCTCATTGTCAGAGGCCTCACATCTGTTGAACACATAAACATATTCTCATACTTATGAGATAGGGATCCTCACTTTTGCAATTTATGGTACAAATTTATGTCTTAGTTACTGTTCCATTGTTGATGAAGAGAAACCATGACCAAAGCAACTCTTATTTAAAAAAACGAGTTTAACTTGAGGCTTCCTTATAGCTTCAGAGGGTTACTCTATAACCATCATAGAAGAAAACATAGCAGAAGGAGGAAAGAAAACATAGCAGAAGGGGGGTGGGTGTGGTACTGGAGCAGTAGGTGAAAGCCTTTGTTTCATCCACAAGTTGGAGAGGGAGAAGAGGAAGAAAGAAAGAGAAAGACTGAGACTGGGTCTGGCATGGACTTTTGAAAGCTCAAAGTCAACCCTCTATGGCATACTTCCTTCAACAAGGACACATCTCCTATCCTTTTCAAAACAGTTTCAAGAACGGGGCACTAAGCATTGAAATATATGAGCTCATGGGGCCATTATCATTCAGACTAGTACAAACTGTGATCAGCTTCAAAGGTTCTTTCATCCTTGTCCCTCTAAAGCCTATTCTACAAAATCCAGGAAAAACAATCTCTTTTAAAATACACAAAGAGGGGGCTGGAGAGTTGGCTCAGCAGTTAAAATACACAAAGAAAAATATGTTAAGGTTCTATTTAGAGTCTTCTCATAACTTCCCAACGTACACACAAACTTTATAGTTTCCTGTTCCATACATATTGGAATTATTGGCATCCCTTGATTGTCTTTGACAATTGGCATTGTTCTTCACTAAGCTTTCCACTGAGCTCCACACTCATCAAGGAAAACCTCCCTGTACATCCTATGTTAGGGGCAATTCCTGCCTCTGTTTTTTTTTTTTTTTTCTCCTCTTGTTAATCATTTTGTCATGCATTTTTTGTTTTTGCTTTTGTGTTATGGCTTTTATACTTTTGGATTTGTTATGCTTCAATGAAGCAAAGCCTTTTACTTATACTGAATTTTGACTTTCTTTGGTCCTCCCATTATCACTTGAATAAAGAGTGCTGTTTATTAAAAATTAACCCAAATATTTAAAAACATATGTCTTAAGTATCAAGATGTACAACAGCATATTCCAAAATTGTAAAATGAATTTAAATTAAATAGGTAGAGAACAATTAAATAACACTTCCTATTTATATAGTGCTTTGAAATTTATTTCTTTTAATTCTATTTTAGATTACCTTATTTCCCTTATCCCTTTCCTACCTTTAAACCCTCTCCTATGTTTCTCTTTGCCCCCTTTCAAATTCAAATTCAGGGCCTCTTTTTTCACTTATTTTTGACACACACACACACTTTTAAACACATAAGAATAAACTGTTCAGTCTGTATAATATTACTTGTATGAATATTTGGTATGAAACTGTCTCCTAGGAATATCAAAATCTACACCAATGACATCTCATCAGCATGACTGCTTCAGTACGATCTAAAGAAGGACAACAATAGCAATAGATATACTAATGTGATGGTGGTGTAGTACAGGAGGCCTCAGCCATAGACAAGGAACTACAGACAACTGAGGACTCCTGAGAGCAGAAGTTGTCTTCTCCAGGGAAGAGCATGCCAATTCATCATCTAATACCAAATGGCCAGCCTTGGAAACATACACAGACATACAACATTTTACACTGTTCTAAATACATTTATAAATAATCAAATTTAAGCTTGAAGCTAGCTAGCATTATCTTTATTTCACAAGTGAGAGACATAGCCAGGGGCTCAGTGGTTAGCAGAACTGGAGGCTGTTCTAGAGGACCTGGGTTGAATTCCTATCACTCATGTAGCAGCTCAAAACTGTCTGTAACTCCAGTTGCAGGGGATCCATGACACCAGACATGCATATATATATATATATATATATATATATATATATATATATATATGAATGCAGGCAAAATACCCATCCACATAAAATAAAATAAACAAATCTTTAAAACAAAGAAATTGTCCTAGTTAGAGCAAGTTGGGGAGGAAAGGGTTTAATAGGTTTACACTTCCAGATTATAGTTCATCATTGGAGGAAGTCTGGATCTTAAACAGAAACCAAATATTAAGGCAGAAACTGATGCAGAGTCCATGGAGGGGTGGCTTGCTTCTCATTACCTTCTTGTCCTGCTTCCTTTTTAAAAAATCTAATTAACATTTTATTTCATTTATTTCATATACCAACCTCAGTTTGCCCTCCCTCCTCCCCTCTTGTTCCCTTCCTTGACTTCCATCTGCTCCTTCCCCGTTCACTCCTCCTTATCCACTAAGAAAGGGGTGGGCGTCCCATGGGCCATGAACAAAGCATGGCACATTAAATTGAGTTCCTTCCCTTGCATCAAGGCTGGGCAAGGTAATCCAGCCTGAAGAGCAGGTTGCCAAATGCTCCAAGGACAGGTCTTAATCTCATTGGTGGAGTCTTACAAATAGACGATCTGTAACACACATGCAGAAGCCCTAGGTTGGTGCCATTGCAGGCTCCCTAACTGTTGGTTCAGAGTCTATGAGCTCCCATGAATGAAGGTCAACTTTCTCTTTGGGTTTCCTCATTATGACCTTGACATCCCTGGCTCACATATCATACCTCTCTTTCTTTATCAGGACTTTAGGAGCTCAGCCCAGAGATAGGCTATGGATCTCTGCATCTGCTTCCATTAGTCATAGGGTAAAGGCTCTCAGATGACAATTAGGATAGTCACTAACCAACTGAAGAAGGCTAGTTCAGGCACCATATTTTTTTATCCAAGTATACCCTTGTTCAAACTCCCTTCCCCCTCCTGCCTAAATGAGGTCATCTTTGTGGATTCTTGGGAGTTTCCCTGGCACCAGGTTTCTCCTTAACCCCAAAATGGCGCCCTCTATCAAGATATCTACCCTTCCATTCTGCACCCAACCCCCCTCCTGTTCCCAGTCCACCCAGTCTGCTTGCTCCAAATTCCTGCCCACTTCATCCTCCCACCCCTGCCCCCAGTTTACCCAGGAGATCTCTTCTATTTCTTCTTCTCAAGAAAATACATGCATCCCTCTTTGGGTTCTTTTTGTTATCTAACCTCTCTGAGGGAATCAATCTACCTTAAGATCCAGCTATAACCACTCTTGGGCGTATATCCAAAGGATGCTCAATCACACCACAATGACATTTGATCAACTATGTTCATAGCAGCATTATTCACAATAACCGGAACATGAAAACAACATAGATGCCCTTCAACCAAAGAATTGATAGGAAAAATATGGCACATTTACACAATGGAGTGTTACTCAGCTGTTAAAAACAGTGACCTAATGAAATCTGTGGGCAAATGCATGGAACTAGAAAAATTCTTTTGAGTGAAGTAACCCATACTCAGAAAGACAAACAATGTATGTACTCACTTATAAGTGGGTACTTGGAGTAAAGTACAGGATAACCAGAAACATCAGCCCAGGGATGGTACCACCCATCATGGGCTGGACCCTCCCCCATTGCTCACTAATTGAGAAAATGCCTTACAGCTGGATCTCATGGAAGTATTTTCTCAACTGAGGCTTCTTCTCCTCTGATTGACTCCAGCTTGTGCCAAGTAGACACACAAAATCAGCCAGTACAAAAACATATTCTGTGACTTGTTTAGGAGTATGTAGGTAACTAGCAGAAAGTTTTCTGGTTCCAATATAACAGTATTACTAAGAGGTCACCTTTTTTTAATATTTATTTTTATTATTTTATGTGAATTGGTCTTTTTTGCTTGCATGTATAACTGTGTAATGGTGTCAGCTCTTGGAATTACCGACAGTTGTTAGCTGCCATGTGGATGCTGGGAATCGAACTCAGGTCCTCTGGAAGAACAGTCAGTGCTCTCAACCGCTGAGCCATCTCTCCAGCCCAAGGTCAACTATTTAATGAAGAAGAAATGATCAAGTCTTTGATTTTCCTAAAATAATTTTTTTTCTAATCATTTTCTGCAGCTCACATATAGTCCTTGTGTTGCCTTGTTTCTGCATCTAAACCTGGATAGTTCAGAATTTTGTCCTTTCCAATGTCCTTGAAGCAGAGTAACATAGTCATATTGTTGAGGATATAAACTGATTTTTCCAAAGAAGTTATGAGATGTTTGGACCAGATTGCAAAAATGTTATTTCAATAGTGTTTTATTACAGAACCATAAGGTAACTACAGAGGAAACTGTATTTAACAGACAGAATCTGGCAGCTCAATAGTAATCAATGGGCAGACACAATAAGTGTCAGACACATTACCCAAATGACTTCATTTGATTCCTTACAACAAACCTATCTGATGAGATGACTGACAGGTCATAAATTGACTCCCCTCATCTTTACATTCCACAGGAGTTCAAACTCAAGGGAAAATCTTGTTTCATTTTCACCAATTGCAGCCATTTAATAATATTTAAAATTAGAGACATGCACCTAAGATTGGAAGTGTCTTCATCTAATTAGTAAGGTAAGTACTTTAAGAAACTATAAATTTAACTGTAGGGAGTTTTTTGTTTTGTTTTTTTTTTTTTTGATTAAATGCAGTAATCCTGATATACTGCAAAAAGCAATTTCTTGGGGTTGAAATGATTCCAAGCTTCCAGTTGGTCTTAGAGATTGGAGAAGGTTTGGAAAGTTAGGTGTGGTGGGATGCATGACTCTGATCCCAAGAGTCAGGAGATGCAGGCAGCTTGTGCTACATAGCGAGACTCCAGCAAAAGACAAAACAAAACAAACAAGCTATCAAACAAAACAAATGGATTAAGTGAAACCAAATGACATTGGAATTTTCTCAGCATTTTAAAAAATGCTGCCCCCAGGCAATATGAATTTAGACTGCTACAGTACAGGTAGAAGGAATATGCCTAGTACTCAACCTGTGTGGTTCACCAATTACTTGGTTTTTATCTTGTCTCAAGCGAAACACCACTTTTGCTTTCATAAAAAAAAAAAAAAAATGGAAGGAAGGTAACTAAATCTATTGAGCCTTTGTAGCAAACACATAACCTAAATAGATTTATTTGATTCCTCAGAGCCACACTAATGGTTACCAGTGTGCAACAGATATGACACTATACTCAATAATTCATGAGTGGCTGAATAAAGAGGCAGAGGAGTTCTTAATATTCTTATTTTACAACTGACAAAACCAATGCTCCGTGGGCTTAAATATATTGCCTAAGGTTACACAGATGGTAAAATTCTTTTACTCTTCTCCCTAGTTTTTCTTTCTTAAACCATAAAAATTCTTGAAGGTTATCTTTAATTGCCACAAGTGGAAAACTTAAGAAAATTCTCCTCCCTCTGGTTCTCCCGATTCTCTTCTTCCTCCTTTTCCTTTCAACTAATGTCTAGAGATAAGCATTCTGACAACTTTGTGCATTCCTCTCATTTCCATTGCACCCCTTTGAATCCAATTACTGTTGTTGAATCTTAGTTATTTTTTTCCCTAGTTTCAGTTAGCAGAAATTTATCTTTATGTTTGGATGTGAGCTCATAGTCTCTTCCCCTTAATTAGCAACTGTTTTTTATGGTGGTATCATCTTGCTTTTGTTTCTGCCACCATCAGCAAGAGTGTGTTGCTGTTGTTTATATTCAGGATATTATTCTAGCTGAGTTTTACAGAATGAAATCTTTTCTGTTTGAGTTGCAAGTGTACACTTGGAGAAAGAGGCAGACAGTCAAAATGTACTATGTGACAACTGTTTTATGACTGTAGTAGCAATTGGAAGGGCAAGTCTAGGAGCAGTATACACTAAAACTGATGAATGGATTATAAAAGGAAGCAACAGACAATCAAGAGACTAGCAACCACTTGTCTTCACTCTGATTAGATGTGCTACTGACGACAGAAACTCACTCTTCCTGGGGACAAACTATCTTAATAGATCTTGAGTTTATCATCAAAGTTCTTCTTGCACACTGTCTTGCAGTAGTTTAGAGTTTACAATGGGAGATCTGTGGTGATTTCATTTTCAGATAATTGCTCACCAAATGTTCTTTATTCAGACTGTTTAACTGTTTCCTCAATATATCACTTTCAAGGACCAGCTACCACTGCTATGTGATCATACTCGCTTATCTTCCTTTATCCTTATTGAATGTTTTGCTTGCCCATTTCCCCACCAAAATAATCCCCAATCTCGTTACCTCTAGTGATGAGATTTTCACCTTGCTCTCTTTACTTTCCTCCCTGTTTGCATTGAGACTCATACTATCTCCTCATTAAATCAAACAATCCAGTATTTCTTTCTTTCCTATTTTGCTAAGACCAGAAAGATTATTTTCAACCCAGGAGAGAAACTTCCTGGCTTTCCATTCCTCTGCTTTTACTTCTAGTCTCTGGAGTACTTTGAAGTCATAAAACCATGATGAGCTAGTTCACAAAAAATTGGACTATTGAACTTTTGCTGGCTTTTACACATTGCCTCTTAGTTTTGTCTCCCTCAATGACCTTTTCTGAAAGTTTCCAAAGGCACACCGCCAAACTTGAAATTGTTCGTACTATTCAGTCCCTTAATTCCTTGAGCAGGTTTGAAGCCATCGACTATGAGCTCTCTGACTTTCTTCGCTTTCCCTTTAAGTCAATTTTTATTGCTCAGTCATCTTTCCCACCAGTACCTAGTCATTGCCTTCCTGTCTTCACCCTAGAAAAGGATTTTTTTCTCATTTTTTATTATTAATAAATTCCCATTTTTTTATCCATGCATCCCCTTGTTCAAATGCCCTTCCCCTCCTACCCCTACAAGTCATTCTTCTCCCCATCTCCTTATCTCCTCCCCAGCAAGGGCAGGATACCCCAAGGTCCCAAGGTGGCTTAGTTCAGCATCCTCTCCAGGCAAATCCACTTTCCTCATCCCAACATCAAGACTGGGTCAGGTGTTCCTCTGGAGGGAATGGGCTCCAAAGTGCCAGTTCAAGGTGCTTCAGATCCCAAGCTGTTCAGTGCTTGTGGTTTGCAGCTTGGGCATGCTTTGCTTTTTGTTTAAAGTCCACTAATGAGTGAATACATCCCCTGCTTATATTTCTGGGATTGTGAAACCTCGCTCATGAGGATATTCTCCATATAAGATGGGTACATCTTGCCTCTCACTGTTTCTCATTACTCTGACATAGCTTGCTACTTCAGTAACTCCTACATGCAAAGTCAGTGTCTCCTCCAGCTCTGGGGATCCAGTTTCTTCTTATGACCTCCTCCAGTACTAAGCATACATGCACAGCACAGAGATCCATGCAGGATAAACATTCAAAAAAATAAAACCCTTAAAAGTGCAGTTGACTTACTACTAGTTTCTACTGCTTAAACTCTGCCTTATGAATTTCAAAATAATAACAGAATTTTCTTAAATTCCAATGTTCAGGTAATATTCTCTATGATGACTTCTCCAATAGTCATCCTAGGTTCTTCCCTAGGCACATGACCAATGATTCCCATGTCGATATATTTTCTCTCTATATTTATATCTTTTTTGTTCTGTACTTCATCTTGTGTTTATGTGTCCATTTATGTGAACTTCTGCTATATATTACAGATATTTACATAAAAATTGAACACACAGTTCCCCCAGATCTATACTGCTCTGTGTGGTGGCTCATACCTGAAATCCTAACCCTAGGGAGTCTAAGAATAAGGGATTAGTATGTGTGAGAGTTCATATTGTATTAGAATAATAGTTGAAAAATAAAAGTAAAAATTCCAAGTTTTTTATTTTTTGTGATGCCAGGAATTAAACCAATTTCTTCAATTAACTTACAACCATAGCCCTCACAACTTTAAAATTAAAGAATATCTAATGCAATAATTTTATATTCTGATATGGTCTCACAAAACACCAATTTTATATTCATTCTTTTCTTCAGACTCTTATTTTATTGCCAGTTAGATTATAAACTTAGTTTTAGATCTACCACTAAATTCAATAATACTGGATAGAAAAAATATTCTCTACAAGTACTTGATTTATTGATGCTATCATTCTTAGAAAAAAACTGTGATGTAAAATCTTTTCAAAAACAACATAAAGTATATATTATTTAAACATTTTCTGCTAGAGAAATGTAAGTTAAAATTGTTGTTCTTTGGTTGTGTGAATTTGGGCAAGTTATATTATGCTTCCATTCTTTTATAAAATGGGAAAGGTGCCAGTATACCAGTAAGTTCTCTAAGGAAAACATTTAAGTGCTTCAACATAGTTAGCATGCAAAAGAAAAAAAATGCCAAACTAATAAAAATAATTTTTATCCTTTGATTTGCTGTTTTTGCAGTGCTGGTTTCTAGACCAGAGACTCTTGCACTCTATTTCTGAGCTACACCTCCAGGTCTATTCTCTTTTTTAAAAATGTTATTTAACCTCTACACAACTCAGGCTATTGCCAAGGCTCTTGGTTGTTTTCTCCTAACTGATGGCAAGGCCCAATTGCTGAATATTACACCTATACAACTTACTGAACATGGAGGGAGAAGTTGAACTGGTGCTAAACTAGAGTTTTAAACGCTAATGACTAGTGTTCATGGCAATGGAAAGATCTCCACATGCTACCAGAGGAAAAAGTTGATACCCACCCAGCTGCAAACCCTCCCATCTACAATGGTGAGTTGCCTACAAGAAATAATGGTACAATAGGGCACAAGTCTTATGGGAGCAACTAACCAAGATCTAATTGGATATAAGGCCCATTCCACAAGATGGAACCTATACATAAAACTGCTTGGGTGGTCAACAATTTAAGGCTATAATGGCCAGGGACCTAGGAGAAAACCAAATGATACTATTATGCTAAAAGAACACAGCACAGCAATATGGTGACTACTAATTACATTCTGCTATACTCAGAGATTAGTGTCTTGCTCAGCCACCATCAGGGAAGCTTCCTTCAGGAACAAAAACAGAGGCCTACAGCTGGACAGTGAGCAGAGAATAAGTCCCAAATGGATGTCTCCATCAAATTCCTCACCATGGTTACAGAACCTTGCAGAAGAGGAGATAGAAATAGTGTAAGATCAAGAGGAAATGGAAAAACATCAAAGAAACAAGGGCTTCTAAATGCAGTAATGTTCCAAAAAAAAAATAAAAATATTACAAAAACTGTGTCAGCATGCACAGGGTCTACACAGGTCTGGGTCAATTGGAGTCTCAGTACTGAGAAGAGATGTAGACACTAGCCCCCATTCCTAACCCAGAAGTGATCTCCAATTGATAATCACTTGCAAATGACAGATTAGTTTTCTCCAAGGCAGTCTCACTAGGGAAACCAATCATTCTTTAGGTTAGGTCCCATACACAGCAGTAGATGGTCAACAGAAAATGAACTCAACAGCATCTTTGGAGGTTCTTTGTCTCATAATGTTAAGACACAACATTTTTTTTTAACTTTACAACTCTTTTGCAAATATTTTCTCTTCTAGATTTATGTTTTTAGAGAAGGGGAAGAAGGAAAGAAGAATAGTAAAAAATAACAGATTTCAAATATATATATGTGTGTGTGTGTGTGTGTGTTTGCTATATATAGTAAATTGTGAGTGCTGAGGAATTCTGGATAATTTCACAGGTAGGCAAATAATTCATGCTGTCTGGCTGAGAAAATATATTATTTAGAGATGAGTAGTGATATTTTTACCTGGGGAGCATACTCTTTAAGATGATAGAAAGATATAGTTAACACTTTTAAAATTTTAATTATTTATTTACTTATTTTATTATTTGTGCATTTATTTAGTGTGTTTTTTTGTGTATTTATTTAGTGTGGTAGAGGTCAAAGGAGAAGCAGCAGAAATGGGTTCTTTTTTTTTCTACTTTGTGGAGCTTGGGTCTGGAACTCATGTCCATAGGCTTGAGGCCACAAGACTTCACCTGTTGAATCACTACTCAGACCCAACTTCTGTCAACTCTTGGTTTAAAATAGGTGGTTATTCAGGAAACTAGTAAGCATTCTACCTCATGACCCAGTTGTGCCACTCTTTGGCATATGCCCATTCATACCACAAGGACATTTGCTCAGCTATGTTCATAGCAGCATTATTTATAAGAGCCAGAACCTGGAAACAATCTAGATGTTCTTCAGTGGAAGAATGCATAAAAATGTGGTACATTTACAAAAATCAAACCAAACCAAACCAACAAACAATCAAATAAAACCCTGACATCTTGAAATTTGCATGCAAATCAATAGAACTAGAAAAAAAACAAAAAACAAAAAAACATCCACAGTGAGGTAGCCCAGACCCAGAAAGACAAACATGGCATTTACTCACTCATAAGTGGGTGTTAGACACAAAGCAAAGGATAACAAGCCTACAATCCACAACCCCAGAGAAACTAGATAACAAGGAGGATCTACGGATCCCCCTGGGAAGGGGAAATAGATAAGAGCTCCTGAGTAAATTAGGACCATAGAAGGGAGAGGGTGAGGCTAGGTGGGAAAAGAACATGAGGAAATAGGATAATTGAGTCAGGGGAGAGACAGAGAAGGAAAGCAAAGAAAGAGATGTCTTGATAGAGGGAGCCATTGTGTGATTAGGGAGAAACCTGGTGCTAGGAAAATTCCCAGGAATCCACAAAGATGACCTCAGCTAAGACTCGAAGCAATAGTGGACATGGTGCTTAAACTGACCTTTCTATATAATCAAGTTGATAACCACCCTAATTGTATTCATAGAACCTTCATCTAGCAACTGACAAAGCAGAAGCAGAGATCCACAGGTAAGCACTGGGTCCACCTCCTAGTCCAGTTGATGAAAGGAAGATGGGGCTTGGTCCTGCTTCACCTAGATAGCCAGACTTTGTTGACTTTCCATGGGAGGTCTTAATCTATCTGGTGAGTGAATGGGGGATGTTAAGGGAGGAAGTCATGGGGTGAGTGGGAAGAGGGGAGGGCAAGGGAACTGTGGTTGGTATGTGAAATGAAGAAAGCTTTAAATAATAGGTAAAATTTAAAAGTGAGCATGGGGGTTAGTGACAAGATGGCTCAGCAGTTAAGAGAATTAATTGTTCTTACAGAGGATTGGAGCTCAAGTCCAAGCACTCACATGGCAGCTCACAACTGTCTAACTCAAATGCCAGGGGATGGAACACCCTCTTCTTACCTCTTCAGACACAAAGCATGGAAATTTTCACAAACTGGGACACATTCTTCTACCAAATTATGTTTAAATAAAGGAATAAATAGTTCAAAAGAAATAAATAATTTCTTTGCTCTTAATAAATTTGGGAAATACTACATTAAATAATATAAATATTTTAATCTGTGAGATATTTTGGAACATTTTGATTTATGAATACACATTGAGTGTCACAAATTGAATAATAAATTAGTCAACAATTCTCAAGTTTATTTTGTTCCACAGCATTTCATATCTATTGACATTTTCTAGAATTAATACTTTCTGAAAAACGTTGAGAAATGTTGTCTTGGAGCTCAGTGTGGTGGTGCACATCTGGAATCCTAGAATTTAGGATAGTAACTTAGAAGATGATAACTTAAAAATCAACTTGGTGTGCCTCCTTAGCAGCTTAACATTTATAAGTACTCTCTTAAGACAAGTTATCAGGAAAATGTCCAAATTAGGAAAGCATGATCATTTGCTTTTTCTTTACATCACAAACAATATTTTGTCAATGCTCCTGGTTATCACCTGTATCACCTGTTTCATCCTTACAGATTATTGTACAGAACAAGTCTTCATCAAACATCAATTACATATATCTCATTGAAGTGGATTGATGACATCATAAAATAAATAAAAATATATGAAATAATAAGGCAAAGATCTTTTGATGAGGATGGAACAAATAATCTCATGTGAGGTAAATTACTGTTCATGAAGCCTTTCTCACTTCTTTCAAAACTGCCAGGAATATTACCCAAGGAAATGAGGTTATAGATAACTGTCATTCTGCAGCTAGTATAGATCTCTTAGAGAAAGTTAGGGCTCTTCTGCAGCAGTTCTATCTGTCTGCAAAGAATTTGCATAGACTTCTTTCAGAATTACCCATTTCCCAGGGTAATCATTTGTCCCAAATATGTGCCACTTGAAACCCTCTTGCCCCCTTAAGACCATTTCAAGGCAGAGGGTTTAATCCCTACAGTTTGTTGTCTAATGTCTTCTAGCACATGGATATCATGCATTATGCCCCTTTTAGCAGTCTTAAATATGTTCAGGTGATAGTAGATACTTGTTCCTCCTTTGTTTATGCTCTTGCCCTTTCTGAAAAGAAGGCCATCAGTGCATTCAAGGCCCCAAAGTCAATCATGGTAGTTATAGGGGTACCTTGCTCACTTAAGAGTGACAATGGCCCTGCCTATGCCTCTGAACAATTTGATGCCTTTCTGGGGTCCTAGAAGATTTCTCATTCCTTTGGCATCCCCTACAATCCACAGGGACAAGCCATTGTGAAAATTACCAACAGAACTTTTAAGGAGCTCTTGGCCAGGGCTACCTTACCAAAAGATAGGAAAGATTCTCATCTGGCTTTAACAGTTGTAGTTTTCCATATGAACTTTCTCAGTTTTGATAACAAGGGGCTCAGACCTTCCCTACATGCACTGAACAACTCTGCCAAGTAAAATGCCCCTATTGGTGGAAAAGCTGGAATATCACAGAGAGGAAACAGACCACAGTCAATTCTCACCCAGCCAACTCCTCAGGTTAAGTAGGGTAAATGCTGTCTTCAAGAGTCCTTAGCCTAACTGGTTGCCTCTACAAAATGTCTGCCTCCTACTGCCTTAAATATCATCCCTGCCCAGCTGTTTCACTTCTGGGTTCAACTCTGCATCATAATCCCAGAGGTAGGATTAAAGGTGTGAGGCACTACTGTTTGGTTGTTAGGCCTCAAACTCACAGAAACACAGAAAGATCTCTTTTTCCTGAGTGATAAGATTAAAGGCATGGGTCACCACTCTCTGACCCTCATGGCTTGACTGTGGGTGATTCATCTTCCAGGCTGATTTTATTAAATATAGAATATATCACCACATGTTCCTTCCCCTAGTGAGGTGGAGAGAGCCCATTTCCCTCCAATGGCAGCCCCCAGCCCCCTCCCCATGACTCATAGGAGAGAGTATGCTTGTGGTTTTTCTCAGAGTGCCACTATGCCAATATGGGTTCCAGGAATAGATGTGTGCTCAGCTATGTATCAGCATGCTTCCACCAAAGAATTGGTAATGTACCTACTCCCCACCACTGCCCCTTTTATTTCCTCAAAAGGAGAGGATCTATGGGCTCTGGATCCCTTGCCTTCTGTTTTGATGCCAGTGGCAATTAACCTGCCTGCTTTCCCTATGATATTTACCACAAATTCTTCTCTAGAATTGGAGGGCATCTGGTTTTTGTAAGAAGTCCTTTGCTTTACCCTCCCCCACTCCTTTTTTTTTTTCATCCAATGCCTTCATTTCAGACTACACCTTCAAGTGGTCACAATAACAAATTGACCTTTTGGCTACTTGATTCCTCCTGGACCCTCACCTATGTTTTGATGGGCATGGTGATGCTCTTTATATTAAGTGTCTTCTGTACCGTGTCCAATAGCAGAAGGCGGTGGCTAAGGCAACATTCCATGTTTCAGTGGCTCTTAGACATCCTGCTCATAGCCTTCCACAGGAGAGATTATGCATGCCTGATTCTCTGAAATTCAAAAGGCTACTGCCTAAACCTCTCTACTCAGCCATCTCTCCAGGAATAGAAGTGTTTTGAAGTCTGGCAGTCAATGATGCGTAAGAGCTTTTAGGCAAGCCAACTTAAGACAGGCACAGGCCACTTGCTTAGCCTCCCTGAGGTAGGCAACAAGGCCCTAGTAGAAAACTATGACTCCCACTACACACCCACATAATAAAGTAAAAGTGTGAATATGTAGTAGGACAGGCCCATAGGGTCAAGGAAATTGGCTCAAACCAGCTGCCAAGGCATTCACATAGTATACTTTCTTATGAGCCAACCTGGAGTCTGCCTGAGGGCCTAGCAACAGCAACTGTCCAACATTCTTGATACAGTAGTGTCTGCCTGAGGGTCTAGCCACAGGGGCTGTTAGAGGTCCTAATTGTGTTCAGCTAGTGAGGGAAGACTTCACAACATCTTTGCATTGGGACACAGTCTAGGTGTTGGGGGGAAAGTATAGAAGGCTCTCCCCAGTATTGAATAAATGAGTTAGCCCTTTGCTTGTCAACTGACTCCCAGGGGCTGTGTCATTGACTCCATGTTTTCTCACCTCCTCCAGAGGGAAACATTAGGTTCCAGTAACACCTATCACTTATATTTCTTTATTATCTTTTGCTATAAAATTACTTCTGTTCCTTTCTGATCATAAATATTTATTTTCCATGAAGTACTTTAGGGTTCCAACCTTGCTTTAAGAAGGTAGTTCTCAATCTATTGATCATGACCCCTTAGGTAGGAGAATAACTTTTTCACAAGGGTGTCATATCAAATAAATATCCTTCATAGCAGATATTTATATTATGATTTATAACAAAAGCAAAATTATAGCTATGAAGTAGCAATGAAATTATATCATGTTTGGGGTCACCACAATATGAGGAACTGTGTTAATAGGTCACAGCCTTAGGACATTTAAGAACCAATACTAAAGCACAATTTCATTTCATATTGATGTTTATTATATGTGTATTTATCTTATGTCCAAAAGCAGGGAGTGATTTATAATTAGCATAATCCTGAACACAGAATTGGTGTATATGTAATTCTAGATAAATAAGTGATTGAATCTAAAGGACTTTGTGACAAGCCCACATCTAAAAATCTACTATTTCTGATGTATTGGAGTATCCTTTTAATTGTAGCCCATGTGAAACTAAGGTGGGAGAACTTTAGTCCTGTGCCAACTTGGGCTGCTACATAGGAAGTAGACAATGCGGGGTATATAGTCAGAAATTAGATTTGGGGTTTTATTTGTTTATTATTTGTTCACTTTTTAGACTGGGTTGAAGTCTGTAGCCTCAGCTGGCCTGGAGCTTGCTTTGTAGACTAGGCTAGCCTTACACATGAATATGCCTGGCTTTGCCTCCTGGGTGCTGAGATTAAAGTCATGTGCCACCATGCTCATCATACTTTTGTCTTATAAAATATTATTTTTAGATTTTATTTATTTTATTGTTTTATGTGTAAGAGTGTTTTGCCTGCATATGTATTATGTGTGTTCTGCGTACATGTGGAGGTCAGAAGAAGGTGCTGGCTTCCCTGGAACTGCATTTATGGACTGTTGAGAGATGTGAGTTCTGCAAGTACAACCTGGGCATCAACTGTTCTGATCTACTGAGCTATGTCTCGAACCAGATTTTTGTCTATTTTTGTTTAAAAAATATAAATAGCCTATCAACTAAAATCTAATTATAGAATGTACAAGATTTAAAAAGGTGACCTTAAGCTAGAAATAGTGCGTGATTTTAGTCTCAGTTCTTAAGAATAAGAAGCAGGGTGATGTCTTTTAATCAACAGAATCAACAGAGCAAGTTCCAGGACAGCTGGGGCTACATAATGAGTCACTGTCTTAAAATAATAAAATAAATTAAAAGGATTCACTTTTCTTATTAGGGTTTTTTGTTGCTGTTAGTGGTGGCATTTTGTTTGTTAGTTTGAGGGTTTTTTGTGTTTTATTGTTTTGAGACAGTCTCCCTATGTAGATCAGGCTTGAGGACTTCACCTCACAGAGATCTATCTGTCTCTTCATTTGAGTACACATGACACCATGTCTGCCTTATTATGTTACTTTCTATGTTTTTAACCAGCATATCTTTTCATATGTGGAAGGCATGCATAGATTTTAAAAAGTAAAAATTTAAAAATTAATGTACAATTCAAAATGTATTTCGTGTAGATTTTTTTAAAAAAGTTTGGTTTTATTTTCATCAGAATCTACCTATATAACCTATATACCTATATCTACTTTTATAACCTATATACCTATATCTACCTATGTAACGTATATACCTATGTAACCCATGTTGATCTAGAACTCATGATCCTCCTACTTCTCCGTCCTGAGAGTCCTGAGCTTTTAGGCATCATCATATTTGACTCAATTTTAAAAATTAAGTAACATAATACTGTTTCTTTTTTTCCTTCTTTATTTTGTATTTATCAAAAAAAAAAACCAGTAAAATGAATTTAAAATGCGGAAAAGTTAACAATAGTTATAAAGAGGATAAGAATCATAAGCATGGCTTATCAAGGGTGGTAATGCAAATAAGATTGCTACACATATATTTACTTTGTGTTCAGCTTTCCCTCTGAATTTTTTTCCCATCCCTGTATATCCTTATTCAAGGTCCCTTCCCCCTCCCACCACATCTGGTCATTTTTCTTCTCTGCAACTCCCCATCTCCTCCCTGGGCAGGGAGCAGAAAGTCCTGTGGTCCCACTGACCCAATAATGCTTGGATCAGTCTCCACTCCTGGCCAAAGGGTCTTTCTCTGTTGTTCACACCAAGCTTTTAACTTGCTGTGCAGCCCAGGAAGGCTCTGTGCGAAGTAGCCTCAGACTTCTGAAGTTATTGCAATTTTAATAAAAAAGCTGTATCTCCTCTTGACAGAATGATGTAGGGCACATTATTTTAACTATCAGCTCCTCTTGTAAACAACACATTTTAAATTCCATTAGTGTGACTCATTCAAACAGATCATTAAGTCGATATTCTAGCCTAACAACTGATTATTCAAAAACTTTTTCACAGCTGAAAGTCAGCATATTAATGCATATTATATTAAAAATGAGACCTTTATTGACCTGTACCTAACTAACCTGAATTCTCAATTAAAGGGTATTTTTCTTCCTGTGTTCAAATTTTAAAAAGAAAGAGAAAAATAACAAGACAATTTTATAACCAGCATAGTTTACAGTAATCACAGGGTGTTCCAATGAGTAGGATTATTTGTTAGATCTTGAGGGAATTTCTATCGTCCCCATAGCACCCAATTATTGAAATTTTGCTTGCTATTAGTTTTTGTTTTAAAGAACATAAAAATACAACTGTAGTTGAGAAGGGAATTATATAACAATAAATAAGTTATACTTTACTAATAAAAGTTTACTAGATATTTCTCAAAATAAAAGCTAACTGAGAAACCTATAAAAGCAATTTTGATGAGGCAAGAGTATAGTGAAGACTGTGGTGGCTTGAAGCAAAATTGCCCCCAGAGGGAGTGGCACTATTAGGAGGTATGGCCTTGTTTGAATAGGTGTGGTCTTTTTGGAGGAAGTGTGTCACTGTGGAGATGGGCTTTGGGGACTCTTTTCTCAAGATTCCCTAAGTGTGACAGTCAGTCAACTTCCTGTTGCCGGTCTCTGAATATTTAAAGACTCTCAGGTCCAGCACCATGTCTACCTAAATGCTGCCATGATTCCCTCTATCCTGATGATGGACTGAATCTCTGTAACTGTAAGCAAGGCCCCTCAATTAAATGTTTTTCATAGAGTTGCCATGGTCATAGTGTCTTTTCACAACAATAGTCAACACAAACAAACACAAAAACCAAGACAAAGACAGTGGCCAAATGTCACAGACTTCTTTTTTGTTGTTTTTGTTTTCAGACTGTGTGTGTGTGTGTGTGTGTGTGTGTGTGTACTATTTAAAAAAGGTTTTTCCATGTATAACCCTGCTCTCCTTATTTTCCCTCCTCCCAATCCCTCCCAATCCTCCCTCAGCCTCCCCTCATCCATTCCCCAAGGAGGGCAAGGACTCCTAAGGTGGGTCACTTCAGTCTGGTGTAAGCTGACTTTTTATCTCTACCACATAGAAGATCCTAATTATGTGGTAAGGAAAAGATTTATATGGCAATAAAGGGAAGGCTAGAAGGTGTTTAAAAATGAGTTACACATAGTGGTGTACATCTGCATTTCTATTATGTAACAGGTAAAGACAAAAGAATTGGTAGTTCCAGGCCAGTCAGGGCTACATAAAAGACCTTGTTTCAACACACAAGCAAACAAATATAGAAAGAGGAAGACTGCCAAAGTTCAATGACAACCTTGTCTACATAGTGGGTTTTAAGCTAGGCAAAATTACATTAAGGCCTTATTTCAAAATAACAACAAAATCCAATAAAAATTTCCAACCAATCCAACAAAGACCAACATAATTTATGTATTCCATATTTTTTTCTAATGTCAGCCTTATGCTCACTATCAACATTCACTTAAAGGTGTCAGACATGAGTTCTGATTTATAGACTGGGGCTTAAGACCACTCAGAGTGGGATTGGTTTCTCCCATAAAATTTGTTCTATTACTTTATCAGTGGGTATATCTTTTCAAGACAGTTGTTATTGTAGCTCTTAGGATCTGCAAATGAGTAAGATTGCTGAGTACTTTACTCCCCTGATAGCATGCATAGAACTTTCCAGCACTAGGTTGGGACCAGATTGATCTCTCTATGTCCTATATTTCAGGTTTATGTTATCTTCAGCAATAGTCTTTCCATAAAGCTATAGAGGGTAACCTAGAACAATAACAATTGTCTGCTATGTTTATAGGTTTGTGGGACTCTTTGTTCAACTCTTTGAATAGAGAGGTAACCCATACCCACCCCCTGGGTTTTTTTATTAGATAGTCTATGATGTCTGGGAAAGATTTGTTCCTCATTGTGGAATAACTTCATTCAACACTCCTTTTATAACTATATAACTATAGAAGGAAGCTTCTACAATAGTAGGTTTCCATATGGCATTTTCAAAGTATTTTAGTGTTTGTTATCCCTCCTAATTTTTCCTCTTCTACACTAAACTCTTATTATTTATTCGAAACAACTCTTCTGCCTTCATTATTTCCTATTCTGATTTCTTGAAATTCAGGCCCCTTACTACTTTTCTGACTTCTATGGCTACTCTAAAGACACAAAAACATGGGAACATATTATGAATTCAATTTTCTTGTAGACATTGACAAGCTAATATTTTCTGTATTGTTCCAATTTTAATGTATGTGCTGCTCAAAATGGAGGAGCACTTAAAACCTTTAATATGCTTATTTTTATATTTCCATGAGAATTGTAATTCTATATTTTCTTGAAAATAGTCTCTTTTTGGAGAAAAATATTACTAACATTATATTTTTGTTGTGTTGATATAACATTATCTTAGCTTCTGTTATTATACTTATTTTTATAGATAAGGAAGTGAGTCATAAGAGATAAGCTGAAATTATCTTTATAATAGTGGTGAATTTGTTTTCATGTGGTTTACATTCCAGTGCAAGAAGAAGATAATAAAATAAGCAAAGGGATATATGGCAATGTTTATATTGATAAATAGTATAGAAGAAAATCTTTGAGGAAGTGTTATAGAACATAAAGATGGGTAGGAATAGGTGGAATTATTACATAGGGCTTTCATAGAAAGCCTGTGATGAAAAACATGGCTACAACTAACATCATATAATGTATTCTTACTTTGCTTAGTAATAAGGCCCTCAAAGATGTTGGAAGGGATACTCCACATTAATTCTGTAAATACTCTGATGGACCTTGTATTACTTGACTACTTTTATCAGTGGGAAGGGTAGGCTGGTCATTTCATCTCCTCTTGTATTTCCCTTGGGGGGAAATCTACCTTAACAGTATTCCCTGCCTTTTGGCCAGTGTCTTGTCTTCACCTAACGCAAAGTGGTGATTTCCTTTCAACCACCAATCTTGTAGTGAAAAAAAATCTAGCTCTGCTGGGTTGAAAGATGGGAAATGTATGTGCCAAACTTTGTCTTCTAATGAAAGGCACCATATTCAATGTTATCATAGGGAATATAAAAAAGGAAAATAATATAAAATGTATTTATATTACACTGAATAGAAATTGAAATTATTTGAAAAAGAAAATTAGAATGATTTCAGTCCTTCCATATTTCAAAGGATGCATGCAGCTTATCCTTTTATGCTCTTTTATTTTATAAATATAAAGAAACATTTAATATATAAATTGTATGTGTATATCATTTTTTAACATCACCCATAGTCTTGTGGCCCTGACTGAGTGTCATTGCTTTCAGGTGTGCTTTAGGGCATCTTCTGAAACATTCTATTACTAAATGATGACTTTATAGCTGCAACCTAAAGAAATCATTTTTATGTACTTGTTGAACTTAACATATGAATATTAAATGTAGAATTACTGAAAAAACTCATCAATTAAAAAAATCAATCCAATGGATTTACGGAGAAATGAGGGAGGTCAGTTGTAAAGAAGTATTTGCAAAGCAGTTCTTTATACAGGTAGGCTATCCATATTGCATCCTCAGCACTGGGACAATTTGCTACTTATGGGGATTTATGAGGGGTTGACTATGGCTATGGCTTTGCTGTGACAGTGCATCAGTGACATTGCCTCATTCACCTTTCAGCATTAAGTAACCAATGCTGCTGTCATGTACATTAAAGATACTGCTTTAAGTCTTCTCTTGCGATCAGATGCCACTGATAAACAGTGCCAAATAACTGGTCAGAGTTCTGCATAGTTAATCCAGAAAAAACACACTACACTTTGGTTCTTTAGTTTGGCTTTTTGTATGTGTTAGGTTTGTCTTTTCAGGTAAATAGTAAGCCACTTCTAAATGGAACTTTTTACAGATAAGTTAATCTCGTATAACTATT
The DNA here is from genome assembly GCA_004025045.1 of Sigmodon hispidus. Taxonomy (NCBI): domain Eukaryota; kingdom Metazoa; phylum Chordata; class Mammalia; order Rodentia; family Cricetidae; genus Sigmodon; species Sigmodon hispidus. Next base: position 116,419 of record PVIH01004838.1, read on the forward strand.
GTGCTGGTGTGGCTGTAAAATACCATAACAGTTAGAGAAATGGAATGAAATAATTCAGGAGAAAAAATTGTCTGAAGATTTAGAAGTTCCACGGGCATTCAAATATATAATTTGGTAGGTCTAATGCATTAAATCATGACCAGTCATTGATATCTTTACTAGATTAATTGACCACGAGAATTTAATTCTCCTAGGTGAGAATAAAATACTGGGAAGAGCAAGTCTTATCCTGGTTTAGGAGGATGTTGGGAAACATGAATTATGTTAAGGGAGTGCCAGAGAGGAACTCCCAGGGGGAGGGTTAAACATGCATTTATTCAGCAAATATTAATTAGCTGTGGGACAATTTAGGGTCCAAGAGAAGGATGAAGGATTAAATCCTGGATGAAGGAAGACAAAAACAATGTCAGATTAATTGTTTGGAATTAATTCCAATCATCCTATCTCTTCAGTTTGTTTTAGATGCTCTGGGAAATTTCCTTATTGTGTTCGCGATCTGTTCCTAGTTCCTTTGCTTGTTCATTGACAGCAGGACTTCAAGCAGCCATAGAGAGCTCTAGCTTTCTCTTTTCCTCTTATGTCTAGAGAAGATATTTGCCCTACCCTTTGAGTTGCCCTGGCTGAGCTCTGGAGCGTTTCATAAAGAGATGTGGAACAGTCATTTGTGATGAGTAATGGGCATTTCCTATAAATGTGTTGAAAATATAAACTGCTTTGTTATAAGATAAAACTACAATAAATTCATTTAAAGGTTACAGTTCACTCTGTCTTGAAATTGAAGAATTAAATGACACTTTCTTCAATAAAACAGAAAAAATATCCCCACAGGCAGAGTAGAGTTGGCTTTATGGTCAGAAAAGAACTTAATGAAAAAGAAACAAAACAAAATTAGATTAGGTTATTACAAAGATTTTCTTCTTGTAAAATCAAGATAGTGAGACAGAACAATATAAAAACAATTGATAGGTTAATATCATCATTAGAAAGCACAGAGAATGTCATCAGGAAAATAGGAGCTTGACAGTTATCAGACTCTTAATTTCACAAAAGACCAGCCTAACAAATTGGTTTGGTGACATAGAATCTCAACACAAATGACTCCATTTTGAATTTTACTTTGGTTTGTTAGGGTCCAGTACAGGATATCATCCCCAAATATTGACACACTGTGTTTTTTATTTAATAGCTGCTTAGTTTACATTAATCTATGCTAGACTAGGGCTATGATTCAGTTGGTACAATGCTGAGCCACAAGCATGAAGCTCTGTGTTTGATTCCCAGCACTGAAGAAAAAAGAATTCATCAATTTTTCTCTTTGCTTTTGTTGATGAAAAGAAATGGTTTCCTAGAGACTTCAATGGTATCAGTCATCTCACGTTCTGAATTAAGAAGTTTATAATACTTGTGTTTACCCCCTCATTAGTTATGCAGAGTATTTGCAATAATATACTATCCTCTTAAAGTGACAGCTCTGTTTAAGTTTCATTGTCAGTAAATAGCCCTGGGCAATATTTTTTAGGTTTATATTTTAGTTGTAAATGCTGCTTCTATATGAAAACATTTGACAATTCTATTGGCATTTGACAGCAGCTGATAGGATGAATTGACCCAAATAAAAATCTAAGCAACTCATTTTGTTTATTTTTAAAAACAGTTTCACTAAGTAGCTTGGCTGGCTTGCAGCATGCTTATACAGACCAGGCTGGCATCCAACCCATAGAGATCCTCCTACCCCTGCTTCCTGAATGCTGGGATTACAAGTGTAACACCACACAAACCAACTCATTTTCCTTTCTTTAAAAAAAGCCCGAGCCACACAATCATTTGGAAAATTAGATCTAGCAACTATGAGTGTGCTGCCTTTTTGTAACATTGACAGCTCTGAATATGTACACCTACACAGTGCTAGTCCATTTGTTTGGTGTGCTTGCTTTATTCACTAGAATATTTTCATGACTCATGCATGATACAGCATGTAATACATTTACATTTCTTTTTATAGTTCGATATTTCTTCATTCTATGTATATAGGACATTTTCTTTATCCATACATCTGCTAACGAAAGCCTGGATTCTGCTACTCTTAGCTTATTTTGAGTAATTCTGCTATGAGTGTGCATGTACAATTATTTATATGAGTGAGTTCCTGAATACAATATTTTATATAAATCTAGAAGTAGAAGATTCATATGCTGATTTCGTATTTAACTTTTTGAGGAATTACCAGCTGCAGTATTTTACACTATTACTATGAATGTGCAAGGATTTCAATTGTTTCTTATCCTTGACAACACATATTTTGCATTTAAAGATTATATCTATCCCAATAGATTTGAAGGGCCTATGGTTATGAGTTGCATTTCCCTATGGCTAATTATTGGGAGTAGTTTATTTCTGTGTGCTTATCAGCTGTTTGTGCATATTCTTTGGGAAAGTCAAGTATTTTGCTCTTTAATTTTTTTTGAGATAAGCTTTCACTATGTGTCCTGGTCTGCTTTAGATTTATGATGTAGACTAAACCTAAGGCAATTTCCCAGCCTCTGCCACATCAATGCTAGGATTAGAGTTGTGAGCCATGATAATTTGTTAATTCTCTTTAAAAAGGGCTTTTAAATTATTTTTAAATTCTGTGTTTGTGCTTATGGAGGCCTTTGGAGCTGAATTTATAGGTGATTGTAAGCCATCTCACAGTGATGCTTCGAATTGAACTCTGGTCCTCTGCAATAACAGTGCATGCTCTTAACCACTGAACAATTTTTGCCAGCCCCTTTTGTTCTTTTTCTTCTTTCTTTTTATTATTTTTTGTTTATTGTTTGTTTGTTTTTGAGACAGGGTCTTTCTATGTAATCCTGGCTGTCCTGGACCTTGATATGTAGACCAGGGTGGCCTGGAACTCACATAAACCCTCCTAGTTCTGTTCACATACAACCCTTTTGCTCATTTAACATTCAATTTGGGTAAAAATAAAACTAGTTAAAGATCCCAGAGACTGGGCTGGAGAGATGGTTCAGCCATTAAAGGTTAGGCTCACAACCACAAAAGAAAAGACTATCAGAGACAACGTGGAAGAATGTCCATGTAAGAACTGTGGAGAATCAATTATATTTTCTAAGTAAGGGGAACAAAGGGCAAACACTCAGGAAGCAGAGTGTTACATGGAGACTGAGAGACCTAAGGAACTCCTTCAGTCTAGTTTGCTAGGCAGGGAGTCTAGGTTTTGCTTAACTAAGTCAAATGTAGAGGTTTTTTTTTTTTATGAAGAATAAGATTATCCATTGAAGGTAAAAAATCCAAGTTATTTCCAAACAGTTGTATACCTGAAGATTACATTCTGCTAAAACACCAGTATGTTATTGAAGAAAGATAAGTTCTTTTATAATTCTACAAAAATGATTAGCAAAATCCTAGACATCATTTATCTGGTGTTTGATGTAAAGTATTTTCACCGTGAGTTATTATTTAAGCTTATAATATGCTTTTTATAAGAACAACATGAAAAAGAATTTTTCATGTCCAGCAGGTCTCAGGTACACCTCTGCTTTATACCCTAGGGCTCATGGCTTGCACCTGCCATCTGGTGGTGGTATGTTGGCACAGCAAGGTTAGGTATTTTCAAATAGTCAGACAATACTTGGGAGCAATACTTGCAAAATAAGGTAGATAAAGTGCCTCTGGAAACTAAATTAATAAGGGCAGTAGTAAATTCCAGGCCAGCCAAAGCTGCATAGTGACACCATGTCTCAAAAAATAAAATACATGTATTTCTCACTTATTATTAGCAATATAAAGACTAACAGGTCCAGACAGTCTATGGCTGTGAATAGTCTAGTTGTCTTGGCGACATGCTTTACAGTTTAACAAAGCTGAGAAAATTATTAAATAAAGTAGGTACATATTAAAGTCTATAGTTTTATTATTTTATTTTTAGCATTCTTTTGAACAGTCTCAGAATGTAACTAAGGCTGTCCTGCTGGATTCTCTCTAGTGCTGGACAGCTGAGTGCCATCATATTGCATGAATCCTATTTAGTATTATATGAATCCTATTTAGTATTATAATAACATCTGGAGCCAGATATTGAGGAAAAGCTGAAATATTAGAGATAGGGAACAAAGCACAGCCAATACTTACACAGTGAACTCCTCAGGCAAGTCCTGTGCAAGTCCTCTGTCTGGGTTGCCCCCAGGCAATAGGGCAAACCTTCTCCTGTCTTATGTTTCTTTTCATGCCCAGCTATTTTACTTCCTCATTCAATGGTGGCTAGGTGGGTACCATCACTGCATGGCTCTATTTGACCTTGAACTCAGAGAAATCCAGATCTCAGCCTCCCAAGTGTGGGATTAAAGGCCTGAGTCACCACTCCCTGACTTTAATGGTTTGGCTCTGTCCTCTCATATTTCAGACTATTTTTATTGAATATACCACCACACCACCGCACTCAGCAAAAATCGTTTATTTTAAAGTTTATGAATGATTTAATAAAAAAGAAACATTATTTGTAAACTGCTTACTTCTGGCTCTTTTGTGTTGTGCAGGAGAGCTTGGAGGCTGTAGCCTAACAGTAGCTTCTCTGTGTAGCATGTCCAAGGCCTGGGTTTTGTTGCTACTACCAGAAGTATATGCCAGAAAAATAAACTGAAAAAAATAAATTGGTAACTGAAACTCCATGATAATATTAGAATTAAAGGGACTCCTTTTTGACATTTTAAAAGATTTATTTGATTTATTTTATGCATGTGAATGTTTTACCTGCCTGTATGTATGCATGCCTCCCATACACATCTAGTTCTCATAGATGTCAAAAGAAAGTATTAAATTCCCTGTAACTACCATAATAGATGGTTATGAACTACCATGTGGTTTTGGAAACCAAACCTCGGTCTTCTGTAGGAGCAACAACTGTTCTTAACCACTGAGTCACCTCACTAGCCCTAAGATCTTCTTTTGAAAATAGACATAATGGTGCTTGGGTTTAACTCCTTACTAGTGTCCTTGCTTATTATGCTCAAAACCCCAAGAAAGGTCAGCACCATCTGCATTCATTACACACACACACACACACACACACACACACACACACACACACACACACACACAATGTAAGAGATGAATGTAAAGTTGACAAACATGGATGAGCCAGTCTTTAGCTGTTTTCTTTTGGGAGTCCAAATGATGACAGATTCCCTTCTCTAGTGCCCCCTTAATTAGTTGCTCAGGACTTGCAATGATGAAGGTCTGTGGAACACCTTTAGGCTACTCCACTGAATACTACAAGACTGGCAAGATAGGCTTTCTAGGGTAAGAAAACCTACAGTATCAGGTTTAAGATTTTACAAAATTATGGAGTTAGTTATCAAGCCCTTAAGTAGATTTGTTATTGCCGTGGTCCAAAAATGTTTTCCTAAGAAATTCTATATAAAGAACATTACTTCTCTGAGGAAAACAGTCACATGCTCTTCAACTTATAATGTGGTTGTTTCACAACAAATCTGTTGTAAATACTTTGGAGATGGAGATAGAGTTAGGTATTGTGGGATATTTGTACACTGTGTATAGATATTGTTGTGATTGGTTTAATAAAGATCTGAGTAGTAAATATCTAGGAAGGAGGTGTAGGATGGACTTCTGAGCAGAAAGAAGAAGTAGATGTATGGAAGTGTGCAGGATACCTCAGATGCAGAACGAGTTGGATACTCAACATGGGAGAGGTAAAAGCCCTATGGTAGAACATAAGTTAATAAAATATGGGTTAATTTAAGCTATAAGCGCTAGTTAGGAACAAGCCTAAACTGTAGGCTGAACTTTCAAAATTAATCAGAAGTCTCTGTGTCATTATTTGGGAGCTGGCTGGCATTACAGAAAAAGACTTGCTACAGCTCAGAGGATTATAAATTTGAGGCTAACTGTGGTGCTAAGGAAACCTGGTGCTAAGGAAACCTCCAAGAACCAACAAGATGTCTCTGGTTAGAACTCCAAGCAATAGTAGAAAGGGTGCCACAACAGGACTTCCCCTATAATCAAATGAATAACCACTCTAATTGTCATTATAGAACCTCCATCCAGCAATGGATAGAGGCAGAAGCAGAGATCCATAGCTAAGCACCAGGTTGAGCTCCCAGTCCAGGTGAAGAGAGAGAGAGAGTATCTGAGCAAAAAGATCAGGATTATGAGGAAGAGACCCACAGAGACAGCTGACCAGAGCTATTTGGAGCTCAGTGACTCAGAAACAACTGCTTCAGGGAAAGAAACTAAAGCCTCCAAAGGTAGATGACTGTTAAATGACACAGGCAATTTGTGAAGCCTCTTGGAGTAGGATCAGACTATTTTCCTGGTGCATGAACTGACATCTTGAAACCCATTCCCTACGGAGAAACACTTAAGTCATTCTTAATACTGGGATGACAGACTGGGACCTACCTCAACTGGATATGCCAGACTAAACTGACCCACCTTGGGAACCTTGACCACTTTGGGGAATGGATGGGGGGATGGGGTGGGAAGAGGCTGAAGAAAGACTGGGAGGAATTTGCAGGAGGGAAGGGTGGGGGAGGAGTAGTATATATGGAAAAAAGGTTTTTAAATGAAAAAAAGAAACAGAAAGAAAAACATTGAGGCTAGTTTGGTCCAAGACCTCCAGGTCTGCCTGAACTATATATAGTCAGACCCTGTCTCAAAAATACATTGACTACATATAATGTACTAAATATTAACAAGCTGGTCTCCTGTTGAGCGCCAGTTGAGCACCAGTTGTTTACCATTCAAGACTACGAGCTGGGGCCGACTGACACTCTCCAATGTCACAAGAGAGTATCAGACTGCATATCTATAACTTGGGAAAGGATCCAAACTCAGAATTGAAGTACAGTTCATTCTGAATGCATACTCATTGTATCAGCATAAAGTTCAAAAATCCAAAATCAAGTTATCATCTTATGTCAGTCTATATTTTGTTGAATAACATTGGTTGAAGTTGGAACTTTCATTTCCTTGCAGGTCCCCTTGTGAGCAATTATATTCCTACATCTTTGCTTCACAGTCAGGAGTTCCAGACAAAGAAAGAAGCTGAGAGTGACAGTGGAAACTTCTGTTCAGTTGTCAAAGAAATTTGCATTGGTCATTTTCTTGACCCTTGATAGCTTAAGCAGTTATATCTAATTACAAATCTCAATTGATGTTTTACATATGCATTTGATAGTACATTAAGGCTCTGACGTTTTTAGTGTCAGCCTAAAAAGGGAGTAAATTGATAGGTATCTTTAAAATTAGGCATCTTTACACATATTTTTGTTTCTCACTGTGATATTTATCTCCCTTTTTAGAGGTGCTGGGGATTGAGTACTCCAGGCAGAGAACTCTTCAACTGAGGTGTACACTTAGCTCCTTCATCTCCTCTCTAGGACTTTTACCCATTTGAGGTGAGTAGTGTCAATTGAGTCCTCTGATAATCAGTAGTTAGAATCAAATGACACCTTGTTACCTACACTTTAGTAACCTAAATATTTTAAATTTATGATTTATTTATCCTATGTGAATGAGTGTTTGTCTGTGTGTAAGTATGTGTATCAAGTAAAATGCCTAGTGTAAGCGGAGCCCAGAAGAAGGTGCCAGATTCCCTGGAACTGAAGTTGCAGGTTGTGAGCTGTGAGTGGTAGGAACTGAACTTGTGTCATGTGCAAGACCAGTCAGAGCTTAACCATTGAGCCATCCCTCCAATCCTCTAGATAACTAGACTTGAACTATCTATGAAATGGAAGATAAATATAAATATTTGATCCTCCTGCCTCTGTCTCTTAAATGCTCAGATTCCAGGCAGGACCATCACATAGTAATAAGTGTCTATTCATTTTTTAAAATTTATTCTTTCAGATGACACATCCTGACCAAAGTTCTCCTCCCTCCACTTTTACCACCCCATCTCTCCCAGATCCACTGCTCCTGTTTTCCTTTAGATATGAGCAGGTTTCCCAAGGATATCAACTGAACAGAGTAACAAGATACAATACGACTGTGCACAAACCCTTATATCAAGGCTGAATGAGGCAACTCAATAGGAAGAAAAAGATCCCAAGAGCAGGTGAAAGAGTCAAAGACAGCCCCACACTCCCATTGTTGAGGGTGTCACAATGACAGCAAGCTACACAACCAAAATATATATGCCCAGAACCTAGCTCAGACCCATTCAGGGTCTGTGACTGCCACTTCAGTCTCTATTATTCCCCATGATCCATGCTTAGTTGATTCTGTGGGCTGTGTTCTCAGAGTGTCTTTGTCTCCTCTGGTTGTTACAATCCCTCTTCCCTCTCTTCTACAGGGTTTACAGAGTGCCAGGGAGAGGGACCTGATGTAGATCTCCAGGTTGAACTCTCTTTGCCTAGTGCTTGGCTCTGGGTCTCTTCATCTACACCCATTATCAGCTGCTGGAGGAAGCCTCTCTGATGACAATTGGGCTAGCACTGATACATGAGTATAAAAGAATCCCTATATTATTTTTATTTTATTGTTTCTTTTATATCCTAGGTCTCTGTGCTATCCAGCCTCCAGTTCCTGGTCATCCAGACAGTGTCAAGCATGAGTTCTTCCTCATGGTATGGTCCTCAAATTAAATCAGTCTTTGGTTGGCCACTCCTACAAGTTATTTGTCTCCATTGCTCCAGCAATCTTACAGGCAGAGTAGATTGTAGGTCGAAAGTTTTATGACTTGGCTGGTATCTCATTTCCACCATCGAAAACCTTACCTGGTTACAGAAGATGGCCTGTTAAGGCTTCACATTCTCCATTACTAGGACTCTTAGGATTACCTTCATGGGATTCTGGGAGTTTCAGTGGCACTAAGTTTCCACATCACTCCCAAATGCCCTCCAATTCTAGTCATCTCTTGCCACACTCTCTCCCTCCACCCTTTCAACTTATCTCTCCTTTTTCCATTCCCAAGCTGCAAAATCAATTGTATTTCCTCTTTCTGTGAGTCCACTTTAGAGCCCACCTTATTATTAGTCTTTCTGGGCCTGTGGATTATAGCATGATTATTACTTACTTGACAGCTAAATTTACAAACAGGAGTATTACACAGCTGTTAAAAATGACATCATGAAATGTGCAGGCAAGTGCATGACACTAGAAAAAAAATCATCCTGAGACAAACATGATATATACTTACCCCTAAGTGGATATTACCTGTTAATTGTCTATTCTTTATGTAACTTTTCAATGAATACTACTTAACAGTGGGCATTAATACAAAGATTGTAATAACTAAGTGGTCTCTCAGCTTCTCATTTTGATCCCATCTGGCCTATATTACATGGTAAAAAATGATGTCAATTTTATTGAGTATTATATTCTCTTAGTTAAAATTTTAGAAAGTTTGTAAATTATGGGATACAGCTAGTTTCAGAATTCTCTTTAGGGTTCCCATTCTTAATTTTCACAGTATATATTTGTTATATTTCAATTGTTTAATTATATATCTGTGTGTAAGTTTGTATATGTGGGTGTAGTACCTTCAGAGGACAAAAGTGGGTGTTGAATCCCCTGGAGCTTTATTACAGGTACTTGTGAACCACCTAGTATATTTGATGAGACTGGAACTCATTTCTTCTGAAAAAGTAACTGTTATGGAATATTATTTTAACTATGTAAAGATGTGTTACAATTGTGTTCTAATAGGTTTCTGGCCCAGGCTTTCTGGCCAAGGCCTGAGGTTCTGATCTGCAGACCTGAAAACCCCCAGACCCCCAGAGACACAGAGAAACTTACATTAATTTTACACTGATAAGCCTAGAGCTCAGGCATGTAACATGCTAACTCTTTAGTCTTAAACACTAACCCATGATTCTTGCCAGCCATTCTTTCTCAGAGCAGCATTTCAGCTTCTGCTGCCGTCTCATTGCTGTGTCTCTATTGCAGCCCTGTGGCATCTGTTGTCTGTGTTGGCTTTGAGACAGTCCCAAATGTTTTCTTAGTCTGGTTGCTCCACACACACTTCCTGTCTGCCTTTGGCCAATCAGCTTTTTATGAAGCCAGTATGTGGGACAATTATTTACAATGACAGGAAACAGGAACAACATAACATAATCCCACTATACATTTGTTTATGCTGCATTTTTTAATGATGTAAAAATATGTGTTTAATTATGTAAAGATGTGTGGCTGTTTCACTTTGCCTGCCTAAGGCACCTAATTGTTCTGATAAAAAGCTGAATGTTTAATAGCTAAGCAGGAGAGAGATAGCTGAGGCTGGTAGGAAGAAAGAATAAATAGGACATATGAGAGAAGAAGAAAAGAGAGAGGAGAGAACAAGGGAGAAAGAGAGGGGCATGGAAAATGCCCAGGGTAAGAAGCCAGAGAGCTGCCAGTGAGCCAGACATGAGAAGCAGTGACAGAAAGACATACAGAAAGGAAAAAAAGGAAAAACCCTGAGGTAAAAAGTAGATGGAGGGAAACAGGTTAAGTTAAAAGAGCTATCCAGAAATGAACCTAAGAAAGATGAGCTAAGTAAGTAATAAGTATCAATGTCATAATTTGGTAGCTGGTTGGTGGCCCCAAAGAAAAAGTCTGGTATAAGCAACTTGTGCTTTTAAGGGCTGATTCATCTCTCCAGCCAAAGTATATTCCAGTTTGAGTTCTCAGTGTGTATTCTTCTCTTCACAAGTTCAACATGTCATAGATATTGCACTATCTAACTCCATCAGCACAATGACTTCATGATGTAAGTATTTAAAATTTATTTTTATTGTCATTCTTGTTTGTGAGAGCTTTCCTGTGTAGTCTTGGCTGACCTCAAGCTGGCAATTCTTTCTCTCTCAACTTTTTTATTCCAAGCCTAAGCCATCAAGCCAGAATATGATTTAAGTAGTGATTGTGTTTCTCTCTCTGTTTCTGTCCCTCTCGTGTGTGTGTGTGTGTGTGTGTGTGTGTGTGTGTGTGTGTGTGTGTGAGTAAGTGTGTTAATATACATATGTGTAAAGGCCAAAGAACAACCTTGGGTCTTGGGATCTTGTTCCTTAGGTGCCATCCACTTTGGTTTTTGAGATAGGGTCTCTCACTAGCCTGGACATTACCCAGCAGGCTAGGCTAGCCAGCATGCTGCAGAGATCTGTCTCTTTTTACTTCCTTAACACTAAGGTTAAGAGCACATATCATCATATTTATCTTTTTTACTGTGGGTTTTGAGGATTAAACTCTTGGGGTCTTTGTGCTTGCACAGAAAGTACCTTATCAAATGCTGTACCTCTCCAGCCCTATTTTTCATTATGTTCTTTTTTTATAATAATAAAGATTGAACATAGGCTCAGGCAAGTGTTCTTCCACTGAATGATAACCCCAGCCATCCTTGACTGCTATTTATTCTTAATTTCATTTTATATATGAATTAAATACTTTCTCCTAAGGCAATTAAAGTCATTAGTGATATACCTAGGACTAGAATAATTTCTGAAATACACAGTGCCTGACTGCCAGTGGTTTTTGTTTCTAAAAAAATGTGTTTAAAAAGTCAGGTATCTATATTAATGAGTAGGGGAAACTATGGGGAATGAAATTGGAGCTTTCAAAATCTTTATTACATTGTTTTTATTTTCCCAAGTGGATACTGTTGAACTGCAAATTTTTAATCGAAGAGATTACTAAGAAAAAATGATAGGTGAATTTAAAAATATATTTGATAAGTTTGTGTTATTGAGAATTTAAAACCATTTTGAGATTTTATCTCACTTTATTCAGAACAGATAAGATCAACAAAGCAACAGACAACAAATATTGGTCAGGTTGTGGGGAAAGGAGAAACCTCATTCACTGTTGGTCGGAGTGCAGACTGGTACAGTCACTTGTTCAGTGTAGACAGCCCTTAAAATACAAACAACAAATCTGCCATATTTCCCAGTTATACTACTCCTTGGCATCTGTCTAAAGGACTCAACATCTGACTCCTCAGATCCTGGCTCAGCCATGCTCATTGCCACCCTATTCACAATACCTAGGAAGTGGATACAGTGTAAATGTCCTTCAGATGTAAATAATAGACTTGTCCCTATATCCACAGGATCAGAAAAAAGTTGGCGATGTTCTGGAGTTTTGGAATACAAAGTCAATGACTTAGGTAGTTTGGATGAAGCAAGTTAAGGAACACTCACAATTAAAAAGAGGTGTGAAGTTTTGTATTATTATTATCAGAAGAGTAATTACCAGTGAACTGCAACATTTATAGAGCTAGTAACAGATGTGTGACAGCTGGGTTAATTGAATGCCTGGTGAATCTTTTTATATATAATATAATTTCATGTGCATACTTTGAAAAAGAAAGTAAATGTGACCAGTCAATTGTCCAATGAAGTGAATGTACATCACCCAGGGGATATTCTGATGTACCAAACTTAATGCTTTGTTTCTCTTAGTTTGTAAAATAACCTAGAAATTAAGTTCTGATGGTGAAAAAGAAAATGCACCTTGAAAGCCCGTGCTATTATAGAATCATATGACAAAGAGTTTTCTGTAGTGTGTCCTAACTTTAGCTTTTATATGAAGGTTTTGTAAAAGAGAAAGTTCTGAAGAGCACCCCTTTCCCAACAATAGCATGTATAAACATAAGTGGCACTAATGCCATTCACTTTGATAGATACTCTGACTTAGAATTTTAGAGTATTAGTTGTGTCTATGTGGCTTACCCAAACAGAATTACCTTATCTGCAAGGCTTAATTTGAATTCTTCCTTGTTTATATTCTCTTATAAATTATTTATTTTTCTCATTTGCATTCACTAATGCTGATGTATAATCCAATATCCAAAATTCAGGCCATCCTGTAGATCCACTCTATTGGTCTCAATTTGGCCTGTCACAAACATACAGTGTGTGTCCTCTCTGCTCTATGTGGGAGTCAGTAAAACAAATGAGATCTCTTACTTTAAGTTGTACTTGGGATCAACTTGGAAAAACAGCACACGGCTCAAAGAAATGTGTTGACTGTGAAAAAAAAAAACCTCAGCAGCGATGGACTCAGACAAAAAGTAAGCAGATGAAAACTAGACCATTCCCTGAAGAGCAGCACCTAACCCAGCCTTGATAATGGGATGAGAAAATCAGACCTGCCTGGAGTGGATGCGCCATGCTGAGCAGACCTACCTTGGGACTTCTTGCCCTTTTTGGGGAGGGGATTGGGGGTTGGGGTGGGGAGAGGCTGAAGGCAGACTGGGAGGGATTGGGAATAAGGAAGGATGGAGGAATAGGGGGATACATAGAAAAAAAGACTTAAAAAAAAAAACCACAAACAAGCCAAAAAAGAGATGAAGACTAATGCACCAGGTTTATAAAATCAAAAGAAAGCTAGAGGAATTAGGTTGCTATTATAGATTATATCCACACTTCAAAGCAAGCAAAAACTTAAGGATTAAAAAAAAATAGAATTTAACTGTTAAGACATAACAGTCTTGAATATGTATATGCCTAACAATGGTTTGTTAACAAGACAGACCAAAGCATAGAATAGCAAAAATAGAGAGAAATGCTCCATTTTAGCTCAGACATCACCACCTCTCTATTAGCAATCAATAAATTCAGCTACCAGAAAATCAGAAGACATAGGTAAACTGAATCTTACAGAACATTTATTTAACAGTAGCAGATGGCATGTTCTTCTCAAGTTCACAATGACTATCCACCAAAATAAAAATATTTGAGGTTTTTTGAAATATTAACTTTAAAAGACTAGCAATCACATAAGTTTGTTTTAAGATGCTGTATTAGGCAGGGTTCTCTAGAGTCACAGAACTTACAGAATGTATCACACCCTCAATTTATACTCTCAACAAGGGGATTGATTGCAATGACTTACATGCTACAGTCCAGCTAATCAAACAATGGCTAGTTGTAAAAGGAAGTCTGAGAATTTAGTAGTTGAAAATATCTCAGCTGATATTCAGTATCCTAGAATCCTGAAGAACTAGGCTCCAATGCCAATGAAAGAATGGATATACCTACAAAGCAAGGACAAGCAGGCAGAGAGCAAATTTTCCTTCTTTCCTTATACAGGCTTCCAGCAGATGGTGTAGCCTATCATGTCTTTTGGTTTCAAGATCTGGATTAAAAGTGTGTTTCTTCTCACCTCAAAGTGGATTTGCCTGGAGTGGATGCTGAACCAAGTCACCTCGGGACCTTGGGTCCTCCTGCCCTTGCTGAGGAGGAGATAAGGAGATGGGGAGAAGAGAGAGTGATTGGGAGGAGTGGGAGGGGGACGGGAGTTTAAACAAGGGAATACATGAATAAAAGCGAGACTTTATTCATAATAATAAAAAAGGTCCAAACTGAGCAGGTAGACCCACTTCAAACCAAGCAAAAATCTCTCACAGATGTGCCATCTATTTCTGAATTATGGATTATTCCAAATATATTCAAGTTAACAACCAAGGAGAGACATCTCAGATGAAAATGGATTAAATATGAAATCAGCAAAAGAAAAACATATGGAATATCTTAAACCTGGTTAGGGTTAGGGTTAGAGTCTTAAGGGGAATTTAAGAAATACTTGGAGCTTTGAGCTTAGAATGTAGTTTAAGGTAGAGGAGGAGCTAATTGTGCATGAGGTCTTGTGTTGACACTTGCTACAAAAAATTTTTTGTTATTTTGAGGAAAAGTGAAGGGACAATTTATCAACTTTCTGAAATATAATAAGAGCAATGCTTATGGGAAATGTTGTGGCATTGAATGTATATCTATAAAAAATCACAAGATTTAAAACCAATAACACAAACTGCCACTTTAAGAAGTAGAAAAAGAAGTTTCCTAAATAAAAATAAGAGAAGCAATACTTAAAATTCACAGCAGGGTTTTTCTTCCGAGGATAAAATCAGAGAAAAGGCTTCATAACTCATTTTATGAGGCTAGAGTTCTGAGAATACCAAAGTAAAGATAAAAAGAAGAGGAAACTTTTACACCAGTATCTTTCTCAAAGATAAATGTAAAATTCTTTGGTAAAATATGGGTTTATCAGACCCAGTGACATATAAAAAGAATTATACCCCACAACCATATAAGATTTATTAAAAAATATGTAAGGGCAGCTCAACATTTGAAAAATAATTAATGCAATCCATCATATTGACAGGCTCAAGAAGAAAGGTCATATGATTGTATTAATAGATGCTAAAATATATTAGATAAAATACAAACACAAGGTTAATAGATTATACTCAACGACTTTCCTATATAGCAATGGTGGATTAAAATTTAAAATGAAAAACGTGGAGCAGGGAGATTGCTCAATAGTGAGTCCTCTTGTCATCAAGCCTGAGGAGTTTGATCTGCTGAACTTGTTTGTAATGTGTGAAGGAGAAAACTGACTCTCACAGGTTGTTCTCTGTCCTTGATATACAAGCCATTGCACATACATCCCCTCAGTTCACACACACACACAGAGTGTAAAAATAAATAACCCTTAATATTTGTAATCTCAATTTTGACTTGTTTTATGGTAAATTTGTTGAGGTTTTTGTCTATATGATTTGATAGAAATCTATCACCCTCTACTCAACAAGCAACAAAAAAAAAAAAAAGAATAACCCAAATTGCTAACAGATGACTACAGAAAGCCTACATTTTGGTATGAGAGATCAAACTCAAGACCTTCTGGATTCTAGACAATGTACCACTACATCTTGAATCCCATATACAATTTCCTTAGGGTTCATAATGTTTTTCATAATTTGAGATATTTAAGTAATGCATCTTGATCATATTCACCCCTTATTCTTCCACACATTTCTTCAAGATCCACCCTTCCTCCTAATCTTTGTACTTCACGTCCTTTTTTTGTCTTTTAAAACTTTTGGAAGAGATTGTCTAGCAACAGATGTCCTGATCTTCTGGCATTTACAATCTTTTGGTCCTCTTTTCTACCATGTTCCCTGGGTCTTAATTGAAGGGCTTGCATTGCAAAATATATTAATTTTGGACAAATACTTCATGGTCTAATGGTCTTCACATTTTAAACAGTGTAAGTTTCTTTAATGTTCTCCATCTGCTTCAAAAAGAAGGTCCTTCGATGAGAGGTGGAGAAACAGGTCTGAGTCTGACCTGAAAGTCTCCTCCCTAACAAGACTCTCATAGTATTAGAAGGAGCTTTGGAAGATGCCAGGGAAGAAATGAAGTAAATAGTTCTACCTAGCTGGAATGCCTGTGAACCACAACAATGACACTACATAATCTACAATGGTCAGAAACTAGATGGTTTTACTCCAAGAAATGCATTTTGCAGGCAATGCTTCCCATCTTTTGGAACTCCTCTCCCAAATTGTGTTAGAAGACATTATGCATGCAGTGAGACAATATAATAAAATGTATACAGATTATGAAGAATAAAAAGATTACCATTGGTGGGGGATCAAACTATCTGTGTAGAAAATAGGAAGGAGCCAACAAATATCTCTTGTAACTAATAAGGAATTAAAGCCAAATTATAGAACACAAAGTTAATATATAATACTCAATTGCTTTCTGATATGGAAATGATGAAAATTAGAACTGTAGCTGAAAAACATTGTATATTACATTAATTTTCTAATCTATGGTTGGATTTGATTTATTCTAGTTTTTCAAAACTTTTTTCATCATGCATCCTGAAACCACCCATCTTCCATCTCCTCACATCTACCCTCTGCCCCTGTAACAGCTCCTTCCAAATAAAACAAAATTTAAGGTAAAACTTAAGAAAATTTAAAAAATAAATGGAAGAAAGAAGAAATCTTGTCGTAGGAGCTTCAGTGTGACTCACTTAATCAAACAATAAACCCCTTTATCCACATCTTTACATGAAGGCATTCATCACAAAGGATTGTTGGTTTGGTTTGAAGCACTTCTTGTTTGCTACACTATGAACACTGGATCCTCACTGGGACTCTTTCTGAACAAACTGTTGCTACACTATGCTATGGAGATTCTGTAGCCCTGGGTCTGCCGGACCACTCCCACCTCAATCTGCGCTCCATCAAATTACATATGGTATATTTGGGTAGGCCAACAATTAACCTTGGTTCTGAGACTGGGTATTTCGTCAGCCTACCGGCTCTCTCTGCTCTTCGTCACTAGGTGAGGGTTTGT